>OX393549.1:61369302-61384302 GCA_947650365.1 Chamaelirium japonicum | reverse complement strand
TAACATTTGAAGCCCCTAGGGGTCTTAGGATGTGCTGATTTTTTGTGGGTGTTCTATCTACGATAAGGTGCTTATGCTTATAAAAAATCAGCACATTCTAAAACTCCTAAGGGTTTCAAATTGGTGGCTGCCTATTTTGTCAAAATGGGCTGGCAGCTCATTTCCCGTTTCCTCTCTCTGTCTCTCTCTCTCTCTCTCTCTCTCTCTATATATATATATATATATATATATATATATATATATATATATATATATATATATATATATATATATATATATATATATATATATATATATATATATATATATATATATATATATATATATATATATATATATATATATATATATATATATATATATATATATGGGGGCTGCTATGCTGCGGCATGCGGTGCGATGCCGCACGCACCGCATGCCGCAGCATAGCAGCCCCCATATATATATATATATATATATATATATATATATATATATATATATATATATATATATATATATATATATATAGGGGAGGGATATTCTTACTCATGGCCTCTTACTCGTATAGTTACCTATGATCCGGACCGTCCATTATATATATATATATATATATATATATATATATATATATATATATATATATATATATATATATATATATATATATATATATATATATATATATATATATATATATATATATATATATAGGGGAGGGATATTCTTACTCATGGCCTCTTACTCGTATAGTTACCTATGATCCGGACCGTCCATTAGATCCCGACGTACAATTCAGATTAGCTAGGGAGTTAAAGCAATTGTGTCCGTATTAAATACGGGCTTTTAATACTGGCTTTTAATATGGGCATTTAATGCGGACACCATTGCTTTAACTCCCCATCTAATCCGAACCGTACGTCGGGATCTAATGGACGGTCTGGATCATAGGTAACTATATGAGTAAGGCCATGAGTAAGAGTATCCCTCCCCATACATATATATATATATATATATATATATATATATATATATATATATATATATATATATATATATATATATATATATATATATATATATATATATATATATATATATATATATATATATATATATATATATATATATATATATATATATATATATATATATATATATATATATACAGCTCGGTATGTTTTCCGAAACCTCTTGGGCAATGGCCCTTTTCTGGCTCTGACTAATCCCTTTCGGAGTTTAGCCCAACCCACTAGGAAAAAAAATCAGGTCCTTAATTTTATGTTGGGTGGATTAAGAGTTGGGGCTTGATGATTGTGGCGGTAATTCTGTTCTAAATTTTTAACAACTAGCATAAAAAATATATGAGAGTTATGGGTTGCCGACGACCGATGTTGGTGGTGTTGGCAGTCGGCAATGACGGTAGTGTAAACCGATGATTGTGTCGGGGGGAGGGAGGGTGATATATAGAACGTTAAAATGAATTGGGACCTGCTATTTATATTTTTGGCGAGTGATTTAAAACAGTCACCCCGAATCACGAAATCATTGTAGTTTGAGGTCCAGCCATCAACACATATCCTCACCTGTTTGATCACATGACCCTTATGATGGGAGGCCCTGGGGTTCAACCGATGGCATATAGATCTCAACAATCCGAAACGTACAAATGGACAAACATAAGAGGTGTCGATGGCTGGATCCCGAACCACAGTAACACCGTGATTGGGAACAATTAAGTTAAGGGCTTTATATTTTTTGAAGGGTTGCAACGACCTTTCTCAACCCATCGAAAGGTATGCTTTACCAGCATTTCAGTATAATAGTCATTATCAGTAATAAAAAATTTCTACACGCACACACACACACGAATCAAATATTGACTCGTGTAGAGCATCTCCAAGTCTACTCCCAATGGAGCTCCCATCCCACATGGGAACATCTAATTTTGTCTTGCAGTGGAAAGTCTTTTTCCCAACCGTCCCCCCCCCCCCCCCCCATCCCCCCCCCTTAATTTTTTTGGTTCATGCTTTTGTCCCTTCTGATGAAATTATTATGCATTGGCCTCTCTCAATATAAAATCCTGATTCTGTTCCTGCATGAGGAGCTTGGAAACCAACGGTCCAAAAAGTTTGATGGAAAATAGAGCAAATGGCATTCTTGGGCTTGGGCACCAAAAGAGTCATTGGGCTTCTATTTAATTCAAAAAAACTATTTTAAAAATATCAAAAATAAATTAAAATAAAAAATATCAAAATAAATATATAAATACGATCACTGATAGCAATTACGGCTACCGTGGAAGCTGATGACGATAAAAAAATTGTTCTATTATCTATATTTTTTGAAGGAATATAATGATCTTTCTCAACCAACGAAAGGTATGCTATTAACATCATTTTAGTAGAATGGAATCATTATCGATATAAAAAAAAAAAATTCTACACAGACGCGTATCAAATATTGATGTTGCATATACAAGCCCATTTTTTAAGTTCTATTAGTAACCCCATAACATATTCTAACAATTTATAAAACCTAAGACAACAACTAATGTCCAAATACATTGATCACACTTGCTGAAAACCTAACCAAGACGGTCTATCTAGAAGCCCGAAAGGCCAAATTAAAAACCCAGAAATACGGATGCTGCGCAAAGAAAAATCCCTCTTGCTTGCATAAACAATTAAATACCCATTCTACCCCTAATAATGTCCATTGCTACTCCTAATATAATTTTTTTTTTAGTTTTAGACTTTTTACTACTATTTGACTTCAGGCTATAAATGATCATAATCCCCACCCATGATGACATTCAACAACTACCCACTTTTTATAAACCCATATGCAATTTCTCAAAAAAAATAATAATAACCCCACATGCAACTGGGGTTGCCTTTTGCTAATTGGGGCATCTTCGGTTGTGTTTGGTATCGTTCCGGAAGAATCTATTTTCATTCCGAATTGCATGATTTGAAAATAACGGCTAGTAATTGTTCTGGTGGAACGAAGGACTTGGGAACTAAAAAAAAGTCAAACACACCCTTAATCCCTAACCCAAATTTTAGTGGAAAGTGATTCCCTATCCATTTTCAATCTCCTAAACTCGGCAGCTCCAGATCCGTCCATTCATCCAAGACTGCAAAGCGCTTCTACAGAAATATCCATCAATGATGACTGCTTTCTCACCTACAACGGCTAATATGGCAGCTCATGCATTAGCTAGCCCGCTACTCAGCTATCAATGACACCATTTTCAGTTGGCATTTCCTCTCCATACCTCACTGTATTAGAGAGCCCTATGTTCGGATGTTCTAGATAATACAATCTAACTGAGCACACATTTTCTCTCCGGAAAAAAAGAGAGGATAATGTGTGAGAGGTCCCTGACAACAGATTCATTGCATGAATAAACAGGAAATCAAATTGTTTCATTTAGCCTAAGGTCCCTACCTTTCATGATAAATCCAAAACTACCCATGTTTCTTCTCCCCTCTCTCTCGAGCTGCTCCGGAGGCGACAGTGGCAGCAATTGCAGCAAAGGCGGCGGGGGATCGACTAGCAGCTCCGGCGATGTTGGCGAGCAACTACGGCGACAGCGGCGGCTGCAGCATAGGCGGCGAGGGCAGCGGGCAGCAGCCCGGCGTCGTTCGGTGGCGGTTCGGCAAGATCTCAGGTCTAGGGTTCATCCCATGGCCTGTAGATCTCAAGGGTAAGGGTAGGGTTAGGTTCGGTTCGACGGTGGTGTTCCGTGGTTCAGTTCGGTAGCGGCAAGCAGCACCAGCGAGCGACGACGGCGGCGTTCGGTGGGTCGGTGGCGGTGTTCAATGGATCGGTGGCAGCGATGGTTCACTGGTTCAGTGGCATACCAAAGAAATTTTGAAATGTTGTGGAGGGCAATTTCATCCATATCATTTCAAAGTCTTCAGGCTTAAAAGCATCTTCTTAAAAGAAGTTTTCACCAAATCTCTCCTCCCACCCCCCAAAAAAAAGCATCCTTGGGTCCTTGGTCAAAGGGTTCAAATAAGTGCTACGATATATTTCCTCCGGTGAGTCTGCCTCTTGCTTTAGTGGCAAGATTTTTATATGTGAGGCAATAAAAAAAAATCAAGGCATTTATTTTGCTATTATGGTTAGTTTCCAACCTCGGTCTATCTTGTGTTGGCTCACGAAGAGGTGATGTACTGATGCCCACTATGGTGGTCCCTTTTTACAAATACTCCCAACTCTCTCTCTCTGGGATGACAACGGTGCGGTTTTGGACAACACAAAAACTGCACCACAACACCGAACCGCCACACCGAAATCGCACCACGACGGTGTACCATTATGTAAAACCGAAACCGCACCATGCGGTGCGATGTGGTGTGGTGAGGTGCAACACGATTTATCATTATAATGGTCTAAACGGTGGGGTTTTATGCGGTTTTGGGCAAAACCAAAACCGCACCGTAACACCAGAACCGCACCTCGACGGTTTTATATTTTGGCAAACCAAAACCGCACCATGCGGTGCGATTTACTACGGTTTTCGGTTTTAAACCACACCACTGCCATCCCTACTCTCTCTCTCTCTCTCTCTCTCTCTCTCTCTCTCTCTCTCTCTCTCTCTCTCTCTCTCTCTCATCCCCCACCACAACCCCGAGGCACCACAAAGTGCACATGTTTTTCATCCTAAATTTGGCCTTTTTTTTAATGGCATGTGAATAGGAAGAGATGGATAGTGACCCTTCTCCTCTTCCTCCTCCTCCTCATCCTCATCCTCAACTTCATCTCCCTCCTCATACTCGAGCTCTGCCTTTCGGATCTCCCTCGTTCCCATCTCCCGTAGCTCTTGGCAATGGGGCAGTTGAGGGTGGGGTTTTGAAGAAGTCCTACCTCGCGGCGGTGTCGAACTAGAGGGCTGCTAGTTGGGAGGGGCGTCTAGATGCATCCTACTATGGTCAGATGGCCCCGTTGGTGGAGGGGATGGCGATGCTAGATCCGGTGAGACTACAGACATTCTAGGCTCGGTATTGTTGGGTTTATGGCCCATGCCAGCCGCCAACCCCTATAGGAGACCAAGTCGGACTGTGTGGGTGCAGGCCTTGGTCAGGTTGCACTCACCACTTTAAAGGGTTATGTGACTAGGACCCTAATCGTGTGGCCATCCTTTGTGCACATGGAGGGTTGGATCTTGATGGATGAGAGAAACCCTAGTGCCTCCCTATATAAAGGGAATAGGATGGACGTCCCCCTACTCATGCATACGAACCGTCCTTGTGATCGGAGATCAGGAGTCGCCATCGCTCCACGGATTGCTTCAGAGTAGGGAAGACATCCATCGTTCGTCGCTTCTGGAGATCTGCATCACGTTCATCGTTCTCCACGTTTGGAATCAAGGTAATCCTAAACCGGTTGATTTATGCAATGATCGAATCGATCTATGGAATCATGCTAGATTCCCTCAATTGGTATCAGAGCTAGACTTCTGATCAAAACAAAAATCATCCGGTTCTTTACCTGTCGGATTCGCCTCACCATGGTTTTCACCATGGAGTGTCTTCCTTTTGGTTGTCGACCCCACATCGATCTTTGATCGGCGGCTTTGGTCGCCGGTTGATGGCGGACTTGAGATCCACCCCATGGTCACCCTTCACTCCGAAGCAATTGTTGCCGGAACCCGCTGTGATTTCCCCCTCTGGACAAGGATCCTTCATCGCACCGGCCACACGACGTGATAGCGGCACCGCCCTCCGTGAAGGCAGTGATGACTGCGAGATGGGCGTGCAAGCAGGTGGCCGTCTGGCATCCGGACGTCGGTGGTGTACGGTTGTAGAGGAGGCGATCGGCATCTGCGCTTCGGTGGCGTGCTTTGGTGGTAACCAGCCGCCACTCAATTCCGATCAGATCTCATTGATAGGGATAGAGTTGGGTATTTTAATTTTTTAAACCCTAATCTATCCAAATTACTATATTGCCCAGGTGCACTTTTGTTTAAGTTGTTACCTAGGTTCATTCTATTATGCTAGGATATACCATCAGGTATATTTTAAATGTTATGTTGTAACTATGTGGAGCATTGCATCTCCAATGCCTTGTTAACATTTAATCTGAACCGAACCAAGTCAGTGCATCCATATTGAACTAGTCCAGACTAGCCTGGTTTTAACCAGGTTTAGATTTTTTTTTGTGTAATTAACCATACCATGCCTGATGTTGTCAAACAAACTATGGTTCCAAGATTTTTTGACGCATTCCGAACTCAATTTTGGAGTCCATTTCCGCTAATTACACTCTGATAATCCAATTTAGAATGTTTGTTGTATTATTATGTATATTTACAATCTTTATCTTCGCCTGTGTTTCGAATTAAAGTTTGCATGTGCATTGACAACCTTGTTATGCACGCATGTATGGAACCCAAGTAAAGTTTCATCCCTACGAGTACCATACTAGTGCATGTTGTCGTTTAAAGCTTGTAGGGATAGAAGATCAGGCGTTAGATCATGCAGTTAGGTCTTTCCTGGGGTTTAGGAGGACCGCATAGTGACCGTCTGAGAGACATAACCAAAGTGGGGCGGATTAGCCCAAAGGTAGGCGTCCCATAGAGGTTTTGGGTTCCAAGATTTTGGACAGTTTTTCCAATAAGGTCACTTGGCATTCCGCCGCATAAAAGTTTTGAATCTGCCCAAAGGTGTTTCAATTCTGAATGTGGTGGGGTGAGTGGAATAGTCACCTTCATTTGGGGAGATAGGATAACCCTCTTGCCCAAAGGTAGTGGATAGTGTCTTATTCAAACCAAGATGTAGATGACTAGATCCACACTACAGTTAGGGAGCATAAATGCATGTCAAGGGATCTGCCCAAAGGTGAGTCTTGGCTGTGCAAGTAGCGTCCCTAGAAGTGAACCTTGGCACATGAAGGATCACTTCGACGATTCGAACCAAACCCCTGGTTTGAGTCGATAATAAAGTTAAAGTACAGTTAAATTTTAAAGTAAAGTACAATATTATTGCATGTCTTGCAGCAATGGAAGCGTTAGCCATCACCAAGAACCTAGCAGGCATTGAGCCTTTGACGGGTTCTAACTTTACCTCGTGGAAAATGAACATTGAGATCCTGGTGGATTTCATGGACTACGAGTTTGTTCTCTCTGATCCTAAGCCTCCAAAAATCACAAATGCATCCACTGAAGTGGAAAAGGCCCACTTTACCAAGTGGGAAAAGGGCAACAGACTGGTTATGAAAGTAATCAGGGCTTCGATCAGCGAAGTATTAAGGGGAGGCATAGAAAAGACAGAGACAACAAAAGAATTGATGGCCCTTCTGAAGACTCAGTTCTTAGGGAGCAAGAAATCACAGCAATATAATTATATGTTTCAGATTATGAATTTGAAATATGATGGCAATGGTGGTGTGCGTGAACATCTACTGAAGTTGTCTAAGCTAGCCATCGGTCTCAGGGAGCAGGGACTTTCGTTTGAGGAGGACATGCTAGTCCATATTGCTGTGATCTCCCTTCCCAAGACTTTTGACACCTTTAAGGTGAACTATAATGCACAAGATACCAAATGGGACCTGAATCAACTTATGAGCTTGTGTGTTATTGAGGAGGAACGTCTTAAAGGAGGCAAACAGGAGTCAGCCCATCTGGGCACAGCTAGCTCCAGCAAAAGGCAGTTCAAGAAAAAGGCTTCTTTTGGGAAGAAGAAAGTTTTTGATAAAGGCAAAGGCAAAGGCAAGTTTCCAATCAAGCAGCAGCAGAAAGCCCAGGATCAACCAACTGGATGTTGGTTCTGTGGGAAAGATGGTCATATGAAGCAGAGCTGTTTGAAGTATAAAAGTTGGCTAGCTAAGAGTCAAGGAGGTACATCTTCAGCTTTGGTATGCCATGAGTCTAATACAGTAAATATTCCATCCAATTCCTGGTGGGTTGACTCAGGTGCTTCTGTGCATGTTTCCCATACCCTGCTGGGAATCAGAAGCAGGAGAAAACCCAGACCGGAGGATAAGCTATTCTTGGGGAACGATGCTTGGATGCGGGTGGAGGCAGTTGGTACTTTCAGTTTGGTGTTGGACTCTGGGCATATTTTGGAGCTAAAGGACACTTTCTATATTCCGACATTTAGGCGGAATTTGATTTCTATTTCTAGACTTCTTGCTACTGGTTATGCTTTTATTTTTAGAGATAGTACTCTTTCTGTTATGTTTAATAATGCTACAGTTGGTAGAGGTTGTTTAGCAGATGGTTTATATAGTTTGTCTCTAAATGATCGTAGTTCGACTACTTTGCTTACTGAGGAAGAGGATTCCACCATATCCGGGTCTAAGCGCTCCATGTTGGCAGAGGATTCTGCAGTGCTTTGGCACAAGAGGTTGGGACACATCTCCAAGAAAAGGATAGAACTTCTTGTGAAAGAAGGGATTCTTCCTAAGTTGGACTTTTCAGATCTTGACACGTGTGTTGATTGTGTTAGGGGAAAGCTGACCAAGCAGAGGAAGTTTTCTGCAACCAGAGCTACAGGTTTATTGGATTTGATCCATACAGACATTTGTGGTCCGTTTCCCGTTAAGGCTCGTGGTGGTCAGAGGTACTTTATCAGCTTCATAGATGATTTCTCCAGATACACTTATGTGTATCTCCTTCACCATAAGTCCGAAGCCCTAGAGGTTTTCCAATCTTATCAGCTGGATGTTGAGAAGCAACTTGATAGAAAAATCAAGGTTGTTCGTTCAGATCGTGGTGGAGAATACTATGGCAGGATGGACCATGATGGGGTGAATTGTGGACCATTCGTTGATTTTCTTCGTAAGCAGGGGATAGTTGCTCAGTACACCACACCAGGGACTGCAGAGCAGAACAATGTTTCTGAAAGGAGGAATAGAACTTATCAAGAAGCAGTTCGTAGTATGCTAAGTCATTCCTCACTTCCTGAGAGTTTCTGGGGAGAGGCCTTGAAGACGGCGGTATACATTCTAAATAGAGTCCCTTGTAAGGCTGCACCTGATACTCCTTATAAGAGATGGAAGGGATCTGTGCCTAGCCTTCATCATCTCCATGTTTGGGGATGCCCTGCAGAGGCGAAACTATATAATCCAGAAATAAAGAAGCTAGATTTTCGGACCGTTAGATGCTATTTCATTGGATATCCAGAGAGATCCAAAGGATACAGATTTTATTGTCCTTCTCGGCCTATGGAGATAGTGGAAACCAATAGAGCCAAGGTCCTAGAGGGTGATCAATTTAGTGGGAGTTTCAGGCAGTTAGATACTTTCTTTCAAGAAGATTCTTCTTCTATACCTGAGTCTGTGCCACGGTTAGTAGTTCCAGTTCCAATTCCTGTTGCACCGGTTGCACAAGTCTTTCCAGATCCGACTCCTCCTGAGGAACCAGAACTTCCACATGCACCAGCTTCTCCAGCTCCTTCCCCACCTCCAGTTCTAGTTCCAGTTCCAGTTAGAAGGTCTGAGCGACAGTGCAGGTCTGCTATACCAGATTACTATGAAGTTTACCTTCAGGAGGCGCAGCTTAAGGGAGTAGACATGGATGATCCCCTATCTTTTGAGGAAGCCATAGGATGTGATGAATCTTAACAGTGGCTGATGGCCATGAGAGAGGAGTTACAGTCCATGGAGAAGAATAAAGTTTGGAAGCTTATTCAATTGCCACCAAATCGAAAAGCAGTTGATAGCAAATGGGTTTTTAAGACTAAAAGAGATTCAGATGGCAAGATCGAGAGATTCAAGGCTAGGCTAGGGCCAAGGGCTTCAGGCAGAAGGAGGGTGTTGACTTCAGTGAGACCTATTCTCCAGTATCTTCTAAGGACTCACTGAGGACCATCCTAGCATTAGTGGCACACTTTGATCTAGAACTTCACCAAATGGATGCGAAGACAGCCTTTCTGAATGGAGATTTAGAAGAGGATATTTTCATGTCTCAGCCTAAGGGTTTTATAGCCAAAGGGAAAGAGCAGCTGGTTTGTCGGCTTGAAAAGTCTATTTATGGACTTAAACAGGCATCCAGGCAGTGGTACTTGAAGTTTGACCAAGTGGTTTCTAGTTTTGGTTTCAAGGAGAATCTCGCAGATAGATGTATATATCTCAAATTCAGTGGGAGTAGATTTGTCATTCTTGTGCTTTATGTTGATGATATCCTCCTTGTAAGTAACGACATTCACCTTGTCCATGACACGAAGCACTTTCTGTCAAAGAATTTTGATATGAAGGACATGGGACATGCTGACTATGTCCTTGGCATAAAAATTCACAGAGATAGAGCAGCGGGAGTTCTGGGTCTCACACAGAAGGCATATGTCGAAAAAGTCCTGAAAAGGTACGGTATGGATAGGTGAGCTCCTGGTGAAGCACCCGTTGTGAAAGGTGATATCTTCTGTAAAGATCAATGTCCTAAGAATCAATATGAGATAGATCAAGTGGATCTGAAGGAGTATGCTTCGGTTGTTGGGAGTCTAATGTATGCTATGACCTGTATTCGGCCAGATATCAGTTTTGCGGTTGGCATGTTGGGTCGGTATCAGCAAAATCTAGGTATAGCTCACTGGAAGGCAGTGAAGAAGGTTCTTCGTTATCTGCAACGAACCAAGGATTTTATGCTATGCTACAGGCGTTCTAGTGAACTTCGAGTTGTTGGCTATTCGGATTCAGACTTTGCGGGTTGCAAAGATTCCTTGAAGTCGACATCGGGGTATATTTTCTTATTAGCAGAGGGAGCTATCTCTTGGAGAAGCTCCAAGCAGACAGTAGTCACCAACTCCACCATGCATGCAGAATACATCAGTTGTTTTGAGGCAACATGTCAGGCAGTCTGGTTGAAGAATTTCATAGGCGGTTTGAACATTGTGGACTCCATTCATAAACCCATCATGATTTTTTGTGATAATGAGGCAGTTGTCCAACACGTGAAGAATGAGAAAATTACCAGGAGGAACAAGCACATTGACATCAAATTCTTGATGGTCAGTGAGAAGGTTCATCATAAAGTCATTGAAGTTTCTCACATCAGCACTGACTTGATGGTGGCAGATCCCCTCACCAAGGGTCTCCCGCCTAAGGTTTTCAAAGAGCATGTGACTCGAATGGGTTTGGTAGAATCTCTGTTATTCTAGTTTCTTTTGTTAGTTTGTTGTTTGCTTTTAGTTCTACCTGTTCAGTTAATCTTTGTTATCTTGAACTGCATATGCTACTAAATTTGCTTAAAGTCATTTACAGTTGTGCTTGATATTATGATCATGCATGTCAAAATTTCATTATGGAAAATAAAGATGCATATTAAAGTTGCATGGAGTACGGCATTACTCAAAGTAGACTTGGACTAGACATGATTTGGCATCATGTCGGAAAGTCTTTGCTCTGATGGAAGGATGACGGGATTCATATGGCGGTTTGCCAAGGTTACATCAGAGTGACATGCTTAGGCATGAAGTTGGACACCATGAGTGTGAGCACATTGACCAATTTATATAAAGGTGTATCACTACTCATTCCACACAATAAACAGTCATAATAAAGTTAAAGATCCTAAGTTTTAGGTCATGCTAATTTTGTGACCATGGAACTGGACTAGTGCCGGATGAGAGTGCGCTAGTACATTCATGATCCAATGTCAGTATTGCCTATGGATGAAGGTGAAAGTAAAGTTGTCCATTGGTCTCCTAATTGGGGTGTATTTTTCCAAAAAAATCAGTGCGCACTGTGAAGGTTTTATAAAAGGGGTGGCTTGCTAATTGTTTTTCTAAATTTTGTTAAAAAAAAAAAAAAGGTTTTAAAGGAAACAATTCTCGCAGTGGCTCGAAAGGGCCAAGTGGGAGATTGTTGGGTTTATGGCCCATGCCAGCCGCCAACCCCTATAGGAGACCAAGTCGAACTGTGTGGGTGCAGGCCTTGGTCAGGTTGCACTCACCACTTTAAAGGGTTATGTGACTAGGACCCTAATCGTGTGGCCATCCTTTGTGCACATGGAGGGTTGGATCTTGATGGATGAGAGAAACCCTAGTGCCTCCCTATATAAAGGGAATAGGATGGACGTCCCCCTACTCATGCATACGAACCGTCCTTGTGATCGGAGATCAGGAGTCGCCATCGCTCCATGGATTGCTTCAGAGTAGGGAAGACATCCATCGTTCGTCGCTTCTGGAGATCTGCATCGCGTTCATCGTTCTCCATGTTTGGAATCAAGGTAATCCTAAACCGGTTGATTTATGCAATGATCGGATCGATCTATGGAATCATGCTAGATTCCTTCAGGTGGCAGCAGGCCTTGGTGGGGAAGTTTGTGGGACCGAAGATGCCGTTGGAGGCAGTGAGGCGGCGGGTGGCAGATCGGTGGCCATGTACTGGGAAGGTCCAAATTATGGATCTGCCAAACATGTTTTTTTGCTTCAAGTTTGAGCTGGCTGAGGATTTGGTGGATGTATGGGGTAGTAGTCCTTGGAGCTTTGACGATAGATTACTAGCGCTAAAGAAATGGTCGTCGTTCGTCCAGCCGTTTAAGGAACGTATTGATCACACCCCGGTTTGGATTCGATTGCCTAGATTGATGATGGATTGCTATGATGAGCAACCGGTATTAGATATTACGAGGGATACAGAAAACCCTACTAGGGTTGATCCGAAGATGCTGGATGGGGATCGGGGGCTGTATGCGTGCATGTGTGTGGAAATTGACCTTGATCGGTGCCTCCCTCTGGGGATGAATGGGGGACTGCCGACTCGACCGTCCGGTTCTATTAGCCGTTTGTGTACAAGAATCTCTCGCCAATATGTTTTGCTTGTGGCCGGGCTGGTCACCTGCAACATCTTTGTTCTCTGAATGGGGGTGTGAGGGGAGTCCAGGAGCGCCAAAATGATGGTATGGTAATTGATCGTCGGCCGGGTGAGGGGTTGATGTCTTCAACGGTGAGGAGGGATGTTATTTATGACTCTAGTGCGGGCTCAGTGAAGGTGGGAGATGGCTTGCCGGAGGAGGGATCCAAGTTTGGTCCCTGGCCCATGCTTGCTCCTCGGAGAACCGGTCGATGGGTGGGGGGGCGTTTTGGGCTGGGGCCTAGGTGGAATGGTGGTAGGGGAGGTGGAGCACCGTACTGATATGGAGGGTCTTAGGTGGGGATACTACGAAGAGTACTCTGAGGGAAGCAGGGAGATTACGGATGAGGTCGTTTTAGATGTGGAGGTTATAGCGCAAGGCGTTTTGGAAAGCCAGTATGATTGCTTCGTCATCAAGATGATGCCCGGAGAGCACTGCGTGCTCATTCCAGAACCTTCGAGTGAACTCTCGGAGGGTTTCGTCCGATCCCATATGTAGTCGATAGAGGGAGTCTATCTTCTTCTCCGGCTTAAGGTTCAACCGATAGTGCTGGACGAAAAGGTCTGTCAAGCCTTCGAACAAGCTGATGGAGTCTGTCTGGAGGTTATGATACTAGTCCAGTGACATATCGTCCAGGCTGCCGGCAAAGGTGCGACATAGGACCTAGTTGGCATGGTCATTTGGCGTCAATGCCTATTTGAAGGCGAGGACATGCAACGTCGGATCTCCCATCAGGCAGTTGACCTTGGGGAGAGTAGGAGTTTTCCAGTTTCGAGAAAACTGAGCCCGAAGGATATTTGATGAAGTGGCCCTTCGGAGGTGTGGTCATTCCTACGGTCGCCTCGTTGGTCGGAGAGGCAACTCGAAAGAAGGGGAGGAAGGTGAGATTTGAAAACCCTTTTCCTGTCGATATTCGACTAAAGCTCGATCGTTGTTGAGATGCGACTGAGTTCTGGTGTAATGTCCTCCATTCCAAACCTCCCTCCGACTGCGAGGGTTGGAGGATGATTCAGAGCCTAGTGGCTCAAGATGACGAGTCGACTCGTCGAGACGTTCCCAGACATTCTGTCTAGGAGGGAGAGGCGAGGGGCCCCTCGAAGAGGGCTCGAGGGATTGTCGGGAGGTGCTGACGATGAATCGTCTGGAAGGAGTGGGGGATGAGTCATGCAGCTGACGGACGCCTGCTTCATCACTGATATCGGCGGCTGACCGAGGAAGGTCAGCTTTTGATTTGATGGCAATCTGTCGGAGGGAGTCTCTTTCAACCATGAGAGCAGCGTTCTACTTCATGAGAGTAAGAAGTTGGAGTTTATTCGTCGTACTATGGTACGTCGCTTGAGAGCGGCGACGGGTGAGACGTGCGCTTTTCCCTGGCGTTGAGGAGTCGGGTCAGCAAGCTAAGGAAACTACCGAGGTTAAGCCTGAGCAGCGCAATAAACCAACTAGCGACTCATCGAATCGACAACGAGTTGCTGCTCGGGACATTGGCTCGTTACAAACTGATGACTCATTGAGCGAGTCGTTGGATATTGAGCATCTGGGTACATGTTACTTCCCTCTGGATGGTTCACTGGTCGTGTCTTGGCTATTCTAGGGTAGCAATGGAGACAAACAAATTGCTCGAGGAATCAGTAGTTTCTACTTGACCGAAGGAGCTGGTAAACCTAGAGATCGCTAGTTGATAGGATAAGATCCCACAGACAGCGCTAAACTGTGGGGGAGGATTATGGTCATCGTATGGTCCCCCTCCAATAATCGATTGAAGGTTTTACCCTTCGGGATATGGTGCGCTTCTAAGCGTTGAGCTGTCACACAACATTGTAGAGTAAAGAGAGATAGTTGACACAGGGTGTGATGATGGAGTTCGGCCGAAGCCTACATCTCCGTGTGGTAAGACGCAACCTTTGAATCTACTATCTCTAGGTAAAAATAGAGCTACTCACAATAGGCTGAGGAGTGATTATAAAAGTAGATAGAGGGTATAGTAGGCTTGAGAGTTTGAAGACCAGAAGGCTCTGGGAGCTCTGGAGAATAGAAAGTGGAGTTTGAAATCAAGAATTCTCCCCAGAAGTATTTACAGGGTTGGCTATTTATAGGAATTTGGTTTGTGGGAAATATTTTGGAAATATTCCCAGGTATATCCGGGGTTTTGGTAACTACCTGGGAGGAGATTCACAAGTCGTCTTCATGGACCCCAGGTAGGGCTACGGGCCCCA
>OX393549.1:61306802-61364302 GCA_947650365.1 Chamaelirium japonicum | reverse complement strand
ATTTGCTGGGTCATCCGATCCTGACCCTATATATATATATATATATATATATATATATATATATATATATATATATATATATATATATATATATATATATATATATATATATATATATATATATGATACGGGGTATAGGCTGGCGGCCTATTTTGACAAAATGGGCAGCCGCCCATTTGACACCCCTAGGAGTCTTAGAATGTTACATTTCACATTTCCTTAGGTAGCACACCCACAAAAAATCAGCACATTCTAAAACTTTTATGGGCATCAAATGTTACATTTCAGATTAACAGTTACAACGGACGTTCGATAAAACTTTTAACATTTGAAGCCCCTAGGAGTCTTAGTATGTGCTGATTTTTTGTGGGTGTTCTATCTACGATAAGGTGCGTATGCTCACAAAAAATCAGCACATTCTAAAACTCCAAAGGGCTTCAAATAGGTGGCTGCCCATTTCGTTAAAATGGGTTGGCAGCTCATATATATATATATATATATATATATATATATATATATATATATATATATATATATATATATATATATATATATATATATATATATATATATATATATATATATATATATATATATAGAGAGAGAGAGAGAGAGAGAGAGTATTGATACATTGCGGCCGGGATTAACGTGCGGATTCCGTGCGGCGGGGGCTGGGGGTGTACTGGCCGTCCGATCAACCGATCCAACGATCGGGATTCAGGCCCCCCACCGACCGCAGCTGTTACTGTAGTGGGCACAGTAACAGCGATTTCGGTGGGGGGGTTGAAACCCGACCGTCCGATCGTTTTTAACAGCGATTTGTCGGTGGGGGGCTGAATCCCAATCGTTGGATCGGTTGCTTGGACGGCCCGTACACCCCCCGACCCGCCGCACGGAATCCGCATGTTAACCCTGGCCGCAATGTATCACTACTATATATATATATATATATATATATATATATATATATATATATATATATATATATATATATATATATATATATAATAATAACGATCCAGTGAGAAAACTCTTCTATGAGCTAACTTTGAGAAATCTATCTAGAGGTTTTAGAATTTGATGAAAATTGGTGAGCATGCTCTCTACGGTAAGTTGATCATCCACACAAAAAATCATCAAATTCTAAAACCTCTAAAGGCATCAAATATACAATTCAAATTATTGGTTTTTATGGACAGTCGATAAATCTTCTAACATTTGATGCCCTTAGAGGTTTTAGAATTTGATGTTTTTTCGTGAGTTTGATCAACTTGCCATAGAGAGCATGCCCACCAATTGTCATCAAATTCTAAAATCTGTAGATAGGTTTCTCAAAGTTATCTTATGTCTCACAGGATCGCTACCCTATATATATATATATATATATATATATATATATATATATATATATATATATATATATATATATATATATAATACGGGGTATGAGCTGACAGCCTATTTATCCTTTTGAGCTGTCAGCTCCTATTTGTCCGATTCAAAAGATCTGACCATCCATTTCATTTTGCTTTTAAAAACATTTTAAAAAAAAATAAAAAACCCAATTATAACCCCCACCCCCACGCTCTCTCTCTCTCTCTCTCTCTCTCTCTCTCTCTCTCTCTCTCTCTCTTTCACGAGCTGAAACCCCCCCTCCTCGGCCATCTAGAGAAAGAGCTAAAACCCCCCTCCCCGGCCACCGCTGAAACCACCCCTCTCTAGCCACCGCTGAAACCCCCCCTCCCCGACCACCCTCCACCTCTGGCTCTGGCACCCTCCTCCAGCTTTACCTCCGGCCCCCTATCTCCTCCGGCTCCGGCTCCCCCTCCGGGCCCCCATTTCCTCCGACTCCGGCTCCACCTCCTTGTTCGCAGCTCCTTCCCCTTCGGCCGATAGCAGTCTCCCTGCGATCCGGCATCGTCGGAGCCTCCTTCGAGTTCCTCCGGTGCCGTCGCAGCCCCATTCGGCCGATTACAGCGGTGGCCGGCCGGAGCGCAGCGGTGGCCGGCCGGAGCGCAGCGATGGCAGACCGATTGCAGCGGTGGTCGGTCGGAGCGCAGCGGTGGCCGATCGATTGTAGCGGTGGCCGGCTGGATCACAGCGGTGGCCGGGGAGGGGGGTTTCAGCTCGTGAGAGAGAGAGAGAGAGAGAGAGAGAGATCTCGTGGGGGTAGGGGTTATAAATGGGTTTTTATTTATTTTTAGATGTTTTTAAAAGCAAAATAAAATGAATGGTTAGATCTTTTGAATCGGACGGATAGGAGCTGACAGCTCAAAGGGATAAATAGGCTGTCAGCTCATACCCCGTATTCTATATATATATATATATATATATATATATATATATATATATATATATATATATATATATATATATATATATATATATATATATATATATATATATATATATATATATATATATATATATATATATATATATATATATATAGGGTAGCGATCCTGTGAGACATAAGATAACTTTGAGAAACCTATCTAGAGATTTTAGAATTTGACGACAATTGGTGGGCATGCTCTCTATGGCAAGTTGATCATACTCACGAAAAAACATCAAATTCTAAAACCTCTAAGGGCATCAAATGTTAGAAGATTTATCGATTGTCCATAAAAACCAATAATTTGAATTGTATATTTGATGCCTTTAAAGGTTTTAGAATTTGATGATTTTTTGTGAGGGATAAATAGGCTGTAAGCATATACAAATTTCCTTAGATAGCACACCCACAAAAAATCAGCACATTCTAAAACTTTTATGGGCATCAAATGTTACATTTCAGATTAACAGTTACAACGGACGTTCGATAAAACTTTTTACATTTGAAGCCCCTAGGAGTCTTAGAATGTGCTGATTTTTTGTGGGTGTTCTATCTACGATAAGGTGTGTATGCTCACAAAAAATCAGCACATTCTAAAACTCCTAAGGGCTTCAAATAGGTGGCTGCCCATTTCGTCAAAATGGGTTGGCAGCTCATATATTTATATATATATATATATATATATATATATATATATATATATATATATATATATATATATATATATATATATATATATATATATATATATATATATATATATATATATATATATATATATATATATATAGAGAGAGAGAGAGAGAGAGAGAGAGTATTGATACATTGCGGCCGGGGTTAACGTGCGGATTCTGTGCGGCGGGGGCCGGGGGGTGTACTGGCCGTCCGATCAACCGATCCAACGATCGGGATTCAGCCCCCCCCACCGACCGCAGTTGTTACTGTAGTGCTCAAAGTAACAGCGATTTCGGTGGGGGGGTTGAAACCCGACCGTCCGATCGTTTTTAACAGCGATTTGTCGGTGGGGGGCTGAATCCCAATCGTTGGATCGGTTGATTGGATGGCCCGTACACCCCCCGGCCCACCGCACGGAATCTGCATGTTAACCCCGGCCACAATGTATCACTACTATATATATATATATATATATATATATATATATATATATATATATATATATATATATATATATATATATATATATATATATATATATATATATATATATATATATATATATATATATATATATATAAAAAATAACGATCCAGTAAGATAACTCTTCTATGAGCTAACTTTGAGAAACCTATCTAGAGGTTTTAGAATTTGATGAAAATTGGTGAGCATGCTCTCTACGGTAAGTTGATCATCCTCACAAAAAATCATCAAATTCTAAAACTTCTAAAGGCATCAAATATACAATTCAAATTATTGGTTTTTATGGACAGTCGATAAATCTTCTAACATTTGATGCCCTTAGAGGTTTTATAATTTGATGTTTTTTCGTGAGTATGATCAAGTTTCCATAGAGAGCATGCCCGCCAATTGTCATCAAATTCTAAAATCTCTAGAGAGGTTTCTCAAAGTTATCTTATGTCTCACAGGATCGCTACTATATATATATATATATATATATATATATATATATATATATATATATATATATATATATATATATATATATATATATATATATATATATATATATATAATACGGGGTATGAGTTGACAACCTATTTATCCCTTTGAGCTGTCAGCTCCTATTTGTCCGATTCAAAAGATCTGACCGTCCATTTCATTTTGCTTTTAAAAACATTTAAAAAAATAAAAACCCAATTATAACCCCCACCCCCATGCGATCTCTCTCTCTCTCTCTCTCTCTCTCTCTCTCTCTCTCTCTTTCTTTCATGAGCTGAAACCCCCCTCCCTGGCCATCTAGAGAAAGAGCTAAAACCCCCGTCCCCGGCCACCGCTGAAACCACCCCTCCCTAGCCACCGCTGAAACCCCCCCTCCCCGACCACCCTCCACCTCTGGCTCCGGCACCCCCCTCCAGTTTTACCTCCAGCCCCCCGTCTCCTCCGACTCCGGCTCCGGCTCCACCTCCTTGTTCACAGCTCCTTCCCCTTCGGCTGATAGCAGTCTCCCTGCGATCCGGCATCGTCGGAGCCTCCTTCCAGTTCCTTCGGCGCCGTCGCAGCCCCATTCGACCGATTACAGCGGTGGCCGGCCGGAGCGCAGCGATGGCAGACCTATTGCAGCGGTGGCCGGCCGGGGAGGGGGGGTTTCAACTACCGCTTGAGAGAGAGAGAGAGATCGCAGCGGGGGCCGACCGATTGTAGCGGTGGCCGGCCGAATCGCAGCGGTGGCCGGGTAGGGGGGTTTCAGCTCGTGAGAGAGAGAAAGAGAGAGAGAGAGAGAGAGAGAGAGAGAGAGAGAGAGAGAGATCGCGTGGGGGTTGGGGTTTTAATTGGGTTTTATTTTTTTTAGATGTTTTTAAAAGCAAAATGAAATGGATGGTCAGATCTTTTGAATCGGACGGATAGGAGCTGACAGTTCAAAGGGATAAATAGGATGTCAGCTCATACCCCGTATTCTCTCTCTCTCTCTTTCTCTCTCTCTCTCTCTCTCTCTCTCTCTATATATATATATATATATATATATATATATATATATATATATATATATAGAGAGAGAGAGAGAGAGAGAGTAGTGATACATTGCGGCCTTAACGTGCGCACCCCCTTCCGGGGTATTTTGGGAAATTATTTTTTTGGGATTGACCACCCACCCTTGGATAGCACACATAAAAAATTTCAGCCCGATCCAAGGCTTGTAGGCCGTCCAAATGTGTTGATCAAAATGACGACAAAAATGAACGACCGATAAAAGTCGATCACATTTCGACGGCCTACAGGGCTTGGATCGGGCTGAAATTTTTTGTGTGTGCTATCCAAGGGAAGGTGATCAATCCCCAAAAAAAAAAATTCCAAAATACCTTGGAAAGGGGTGGCCGCACGTTAAGCCGCACATTACCCGACCGCATTGTATCACTACTATATATACATATATATATATATATATATATATATATATATATATATATATATATATATATATATATATATATATATATATATATATATATATATATATATATATATATATTAAATGTAGGGTTGTAATATGGGTATTTAATGCGGACACTATTGTTTTAACTCCCATCTAATCTGAACCGTACATCGGGATCTAATGGACGGCCCGGATTTTAGGTAACTATATGAGTAAGAGGCCATGAGTAAGAGTATCCTTCCCCTATATATATATATATATATATATATATATATATATATATATATATATATATATATATATATATATATATATATATATATATATATATATATATATATATATATATATATATATATATATATATATATATATATATATATATATATATATATATATATATATATATATATATATATATATAGAAAGAGAGAGAGAGAGAAAAATGCTAAAATGCGGCGTGCGGTGAGTACAGCGTCGCACCACTGCGTGCATCGCACGCACCGCAGCGGTGCATCAGACGACTACGGTGCGACACCGCACGCACCGCACACCGCACTCTAGCATGCCTATATATATATATATATATATATATATATATATATATATATATATATATATATATATATATATATATATATATATATATATATATATATATATATATATAGAGAGAGAGAGAGAGAGAGAGAGAGGGCTGTTACAGTAAGCTGTGGGTTGCCGGGGGGGAAAGTGAGTTGCGGGTATTTTGACCCCCCAATAATTTATGGAATTTGATGAAATTTGGTGAGGTTGTTGCCTAGGATAAGATGATTATTCTCACCAATTTTCATCAAATTCCAAAACTTCTAGGGGGGTCAAATGGTCGAAGCAATTTCTGTCGTTCGCAGTCACCATTAAAATTGCTTAGACCATTTGACCCCCCTAGAAGTTTTGGAATTTGATATAGAGAGCCAAATCTCTCGCCGTGCATCCACCAACACCATGCACTAATTACCCAGATGATCATAAGGGGTTTCCTGTCTTTCACGGTGGAGCTCTACCGCCTAACTTGCTTTACTATGGGGACTTCAACTCCTCGGGACAGGGTTGCTAGGCCAATCCCTACTCGAGGGCACCTCCTATTGGCTTTACCACAACCCTTTTCCCGTGACCCCTAACCTACTTAAATTCGGCTGTACGCGTAGGGTGGTACACGGCCCTTGTGCGCACGGGGTCTCTACCCTATAACCAGGTAGGTTTTCAATAATTAATATATCATATGGCATTGAAGAAACTATACAGTGATTAATCATATTCGATGGATTTCCCCAGGATTCGCACCCACTCATAACCCAGTATCACAATTAAATATAACAAAGGACTCTTGCCCAAAATCCATTTACTAGAGTTACCACGCTCCTCTCAGGAGGGTGGGTTCCGGTAATTCTTTAATTATTTATTTATTAATTTTAAGAGAAAATGCCTATTTGTGGTGTCCATGCAAACAAATATATTAGTTATTATTAAATTATTAACTTTTTACGTATGCGTCGCCGGACTCGCAACTTCGCATGCAAGGCGAGGTCTACTCGACCACATGCGACGATGTCCCGCGGGACTCGCATGCAGCGTTATGGAAACCTAACATTAATTTCTATATCATCATTATTAATTATTAAAGAAAACGTGTTGTGTCACCTGGAAAATGGACTCGGCTGCTGCTATGAGACTTCCGCTCCGTATCCGACTTGGTCAACATGACCATGAACTGCCAATTTCCATGCATCCATACGTCACTACTATGCTAAAAGTGGGGGTTTAATATTTATCTTGTGTAAGGTCTAGATACGGCTATCATCGTGTCATGGGCACGAAAATCGTTGCGGTTAATGGGGTGACCCGGTGCGTGATAGAGTTGTCCCTACCCAACTTGCACCAAATGACAATTTATGAATTCCTATTAGTTCTAAAAAATATTGCATAAGCAATTAGTCTGGCGAGTCGGTTACAAGTCAACCGTACGAGACTTAGAGCGAGTTGCGATCAACTCGATCGCATTCGCGAGGGGCCAAAGGCTGCTATCAACCATAGGGAATTATGAGGGTCCTGGGTCGGTCATTGTAAGGTTACTTGGTCATCGGGTCCGCAACATAAAAAAATAGATAAATAAATATTATATTTTAGTCAGGGGGATTTCACCTTCGGGCGCTCAGCCACGATTGATAGGTAGGAGTTAAGCGAAACTAGGTTTCATTGGCAACCGAGCACGGGGCCCACTCACCAAAATAAGGGAAGGCACAAGATATGGGGATCGGTGGGACCGGTGGTGCCTGGCCAAGGTGGGTCGAGTGCTACCTGTGTCATGGCTGCCGACAACGAGGCCGTCGGCAACCATTGCTGCAAGGCGAGAACGAGAAGTGGTATGCAATGGATTGGCTTGTCGGTAGTTCAGCCACAGGCAACCATGGCCATATCGAGGTCGAGGACCACAATAGGGTTGGGGGTCGGCCGAGTTCACACAGGGCAATAAGAGGTGGCGGCTTTTGACTGGGTCGAACCTCGCTATGTGCATAATCGCTGGCCATATGACCGGCGGCTATAGCCGCGCATGGGCTACATGGGTCGGGTTGGTCGGATCACACAAAAGAGAAAAAGGGAGAAGGGATGAGGCAGACCTGGTTGGGGGAGGGGTCGTCGGTTGCAACTGCTCCGGCCGGCGGCTCTCCTCTGGATGGCTTTCTTTCTCCGACACCGGGGCGGCTCACCTCCGACCGGCTGCGCTCCGGCTGCCGCACGCCACACACACAGCAAGAGGGAGAGAGAGATCGAAAGAGGGAAAGAGAGAGATAGAGAGATCGGAGGGGGAGAGAGGGGGAGATCGGAGGGGGTAAGGGGGGATGGATCTGGGTTTTATAGGGTGAAAGGGGGCGGCGGCCGGGCTTAGGGGTCAAGTAAGTGGCTGGCGGCTGATGGGATGGAGGAGGGCGGCGGCCGGCTTAGGGTCAAGGGGGGCGGCGGCTGGCTGGGTAGGGGGAGCCGGGTCGGATCGGGTTTGGGGAAGAGAGAAAGAAGGTCGGGTGAGAGGGTGAGGGAGATCCGAGAAAGAGAGAGAGAGAGAGGGGATCGGGTGAGGGGTCTGATGAGAGAGAGAGAGATCAGAAAGATGGGAGAGAAGAAAAGAAGGGAGAGAGAGAGAGAGAGAGAGAAGGGTCGGGTTTGGGGCTTGGGCAGGGTTCAGGTAATGGGTTGGGTTAAGGATGGGTTTTAGGTTTTTGTTTATTTTTTTTTTTTTTTTTAGTTTCTCTCTTTCTTTTTTTTTCAGTTGTTGCCCTCGCCGCGCCTGACTCGAACTCAACTCACGTCGAGACACACCGGCTTATGAACATCACCGGGTCCGATAGACCCGCCATAATAAAATAAATAATAAAAAAAATATCGTTCGTGACTCACCTCTATACACGTGCTCACGTACTCGTGTGATTACATCTCAGTTGCAGCCCTGTGACTCGTACCCGGGACCCACTGCCTGGTCCCGTCCAAGCACAACCAGTAGCATCACATTGAATATATTAAAATAATATTAAAAAAATATGGGTTGCTCTGGTGAAATCACTCTGGAATGCCGGTCGTTACAAAGTACCCCTCAACCAGCCATGCCGAGACCAAGTGCTATTGAGGCCCAGTTGAAGAAATGAAAAGACTGGCTAAATACTGATGAGATGTGCAACTGCTACATAGTGGCATCCTTGCAGACCATCCTTTAGAAGCAAGTCGAAGATATGGCCTTCGTTTCAGACATGATGCTCTATTTAAATGAAATGTTCGAGGGTCGTAGTTAAGTAACTCGTTATCTGACCATCAAGAAATTGGTGTCCACGAAGATGGCAGAGGAAACTTTAGTTCGGGATCATATGCTGAAATTGTCTGGCTATGTGAATGAACTTGGTTCCTTCGATGTCAACTTGGATGCAGAGATCCAGACCGATATTTTCCTTACGTCTCTGTCAGGAACGTTTGAGGGCTTTGTTACCAACTTTAACCTTAACCGGTTGGAGATGACTAACGCAGAGCTCCTAGCGGTGCTCTAGGTGGTAGAGGATGGGATAAAGGCAGGAACCCAATTCCTGAACGTAGAGCAAAAGTCTTCTCTAAAAGTCAAAGGTAAGTTTCAGAAAAGAAAGTCTAAGAAGCCTGTGAAGATAGACCAAGTGCAGTTGCAGGTTTCTAAGCAGGATGGTCCGGTAAAGCCCAAAGGAAAATATTTCCGATGCGGCAAGAAGGGGCACTGGAAGGGTGATTGCCGCGTGGCTCCTAAGAAGGCTGAGACAGATATATCTCAAATCCACATAGTGGAATCCCTTGTAGCATCTAGTTATTCTCCAGTCTCATAGATTGTGGATTTTGGTTCTACTAACCATACTTGCAATAATTTGCAGGGGTTCAAGAAGACAAAAAAACTGGGTGATGGGGAGATTATCCTGAGCATGGAAACTAAGACCGTGGCAGAGGCTGAAGCAGTTGGAGATATCGTCTTGCAGTTTCTTGATGGAAGAAGTTTATTACTTAGAGACATACTTTATGTACCGTTCTTGAGACAAAACTTAATTTATGCTTTCTTATTAAATAATAAAGGTTTTCAGTTTTATTTAATGCTTATGGTGTGTCAATTAAATTGAATGGTTCCTTTGTTTGTAAGGAAAAGACACAGAATGTTCTCTATATAATTAACTTCAATCATAAGCAGGATAATATAACTGAAGCCTGTGTGGTTAATTCATCTAAAAGGAAAAATCCCTCAGATAATCCAACACTCCTTTGGCATCTAAGACTTGGACACATAGCCTCGGACAGGATTCACAGATTGGTTAATGTAGGACTTTTAAGTCCAGATATTTCAGAGAGCCTACCAACGTGTGAGTCTTGCCTAGAAGGCAAGATGACTAAAAGAACTTTCCGAGCCAAAGATAGCAGATCTTAGGAGGTATTGGAGTTGGTACATACTAATGTATGTGGGCCCATAAATGTCTGTGTCATAGGAGGCTTCGAGTATTTCATCACCTTCACGGATGACCACTCGAGGTTTGGATATATATACCTAATGCAGTGGAAGTCTGAATCCTTTAATAAGCTCAAGGAGTTCAGAGCTGAAGCAGAAAAGCAGACGGGTAAGAGTATCAAGTCTCTTCGATAGGATCGAGGAGGTGAATACCTATCGGATGAATTTATTAGGTACCTGCGTGAGCATGGGATCGTATCCCATTTGACTACACCAGGGACACCGCAACAAAACAGTATATCTGAGATGAGAAACAAAACTTTGTTAGACATGGTTCAGACTATGATAAGTTATGTAATATTGCCACCTAGTTTTTGGGGATATATCCTAGATACGGTAGCATATACCTTGAACTATGTTCCATCAAAGTCAGTACCTCTAACTCCTTGGGAGCTGTGGTTGAAGTGAAAGTCAAGCCTACAGCACTTTAGGATTTGGAGATGTCCAGCACATATACGAAAGGACAAGCGAGATAAGATAGAGTCAAAAACTAAGACATGTCTATTTATTGGATATCCAAAAGGAACAAAGGGTGGTTTATTTTATGATCCTGAGGATAGAAAGATCGTCATCTCGAAGAATGCCGTATTCCTAGAGTAGGATTATTTAGTAGACCATAAGTCCATTAGTAAAGTAGTTCTTAAAGAATTGCTTGGTACTGATGGGAGTACGCAGATAGAAAACGTAGTAGGAGCCAATACCACTAAGATAAACGATACTGTAGAATCGACTCCTATAGAACCATTGCAGGCTCGTCACAGTGAAAGGACCACAAGAGCTTCTGATAGATATTGTGGGGGAAAATCTTCGTGCCGACCCGAAGACCTTCGCAGCACCAGTCAATTGGAGTCGAAGTTAATGTCGGAGATCGTTGGTCGATCGGTTGGTTGAAGTTGTTGCTTCTTTGATATGTAAACAGAAAAGCAATCAAAGAGAGAGATTATGACACAAGAGAAGTGATCTCGGAGTTCAGCCGAAGCCTACGTCTCCGTGCTATAGGGAGCAACCCGAATTTACTAACACTTATATTGAAGTGATCTCGACAGGCCGAGTATCACTGTAAACACTGATTTCTCTGAAAGAAGATCAAAGGGAGATGGTAGATCGGAGGTTAGAAATCCCAAAGCTCTGGTTCTGAAAGTCAGATCTCAGAGTGGAAATCAGATTTTCGAATCGGATCCGGATCCTTTTACATTCGAAGGCTCTGCTATTTATAGGCATTCCGGGTGGCGAATGGCGGTTCCTGCTGCAGTATCTGGGGATCCTCCAGGTAAAGTTGCGGGCCCTGCGGTTGTCTTCGGGGGCCCACCAGGCAGGGCAGGTGGGTCCCGTGGTAGTCCTCGTGGGCCCACCAGGCAGGGCCGGTGGGTCCCGTGGTAGTCCTCGTGGGCCCACCAGGCAGGGCCGGTGGGTCCCGCGGTAGTCCTCGTGGGCCCACCAGGCAGGGTCGATGGGTCCCGCGGTAGATGTTTGCCAAAATTTGCACCCACAGTTACCCCCTCCAAGTTAGCTAGAGTGCAGTCTGGCTGGCTTGGATTTGGTGCAAAAAATAGCAATTTCCTGTTTTGAAAAACGGACACGAAGAAACTTGTTGCATGTTAGAGTAAAAAAGGGACTGATCGGTCAATTTGGACCGATCGGTCAAATTTGACCGATCGGTCAAATTTTGACCGATCGGTCAAATTTTGACCGATCAGTCAAAATTCAACCGGTCAAGAATCGGGTGATCGGTCAAAAAACAGGGTTTTTTGACCGATCCAGTAGTAAATTTGACCGATCAGCTGAAATTTGACCGATCGGTTAAATTTTAACCGATCGGTCATTTTTGACCGATCGGTCAAATTTTGACCGATCGGGCAAAATTCAACCGGTCAAGAATCGGGTGATCGGTCAAAAAACTTGGTTTTTTGACCGATCCAGTAGTAAATTTGACTGATCGAATGATTTTTGCCGATCGGACAAGTTTGTCCGATCGGTCAAAAATTATCCGGTCAAGGTTCGAGTGATCGGTCAAAAAACTTGGTTTTTTGACCGATCCAGTAGTAAATTTGACCGATCGAATGATTTTTGCCGATCGGACAAGTTTGTCCGATCGGTCAAAAATTATCCGGTCAAGGTTCGAGTGATCGGTCAAAAAACTTGGTTTTTTGACCGATCCAGTAGAAATTTGACCGATCAAATAACTTTCGCCGATCGGACAGGTTTGTCCGATCGGTGAAAAATATCCGGTCAAGGTTCGAGTGATCGGCAAAAACCCTTGGTTTTTTGCCAGATCCAGTAGAATTTTGACCGATCAGATAACTTTCGCCGATCGGACAGGTTTGTCCGATCGGTGAAAAAATATCCGGTCAAGGTTCGAGTGATCGGCAAAAACCCTTGGTTTTTTGACAGATCCAGTAGAAATTTGACCGATCAAATAACTTTCGCCGATCGGACAGGTTTGTCCGATCGGTGAAAAATATCCGGTCAAGGTTCGAGTGATCGGCAAAAACCCTTGGTTTTTTGCCAGATCCAGTAGAATTTTGACCGATCAGATAACTTTCGCCGATCGGACAGGTTTGTCCGATCGGTGAAAAAATATCCGGTCAAGGTTCGAGTGATCGGCAAAAACCCTTGGTTTTTTGCCAGATCCAGTAGAATTTTGACCGATCAGATAACTTTCGCCGATCGGACAGGTTTGTCCGATCGGTGAAAAAATATCCGGTCAAGGTTCGAGTGATCAGCAAAAACCCTTGGTTTTTTGCCAGATCCAGTAGAATTTTGACCGATCAGATAACTTTCGCCGATCGGACAGGTTTGTCCGATCGGTGAAAAAATATCCGGTCAAGGTTCGAGTGATCGGCAAAAACCCTTGGTTTTTTGCCAGATCCAGTAGAAATTTGACCGATCAGATAACTTTCGCCGATCGGACAGGTTTGTCCGATCGGTGAAAAAATATCCGGTCAAGGTTCGAGTGATCGGCAAAAACCCTTGGTTTTTTGCCAGATCCAGTAGAAATTTGACCGATCAAATAACTTTCGCCGATCGGACAGGTTTGTCCGATCGGTGAAAAATATCCGGTCAAGGTTCGAGTGATCGGCAAAAACCCTTGGTTTTTTGCCAGATCCAGTAGAATTTTGAAAGATGAGTTGAAAGTTTTGAACCTGCCCTCAGAGAGGTTTCATAACTGTTCCTTTCTTCGATCTTCTGGAAGAGTTTTGATTGGAGTTTGATCTTTCCTGTTTTTGACTCTTTGGTTGGCTTGAACGCGGATTTGAACCGGCGGTCCGGTTTATTTAGACCGGCGGCCCGCTTGGACCGTTGGTTCACGTGGACCGGTAGGTCCGACGTTTCGTCTGGTCCGACGGTTCGCCTGATTTTGCGCTTGCTACGGATGGATGCCACGTGTATCTGTAAAAACACGCGATTTGATATGGTGAAGACACGTGTCTTCTCGATTTGCGTACCTGTTTTACCCTGGGTACAAAAGCTTTCACTGGCTGTCATTTCGCCTCACGCTTCCAAAATTTTTCGAAGTCCAGACTTTCTGCTCCCGATTTTCGGCTCTTGTTCTCGTTCGATCGGTCGAATGGCTTCCTCAGGCAGTTCGCAGAAGTCCGATACGGTTCCCTCGAAGAGAAAGGGGAAGGAAATCGTCGAGGTTCAATCTCCTCCGAGGGGCCGTGGCAAAGGCAAGGCTGCTCTCGCTGAACTTGGCCAGCTGGGCAAAAGGCACCAAGGGGTTGGGTTCGCTTCGGCGCCATCAAGGCCAGAATTCATCCCTAAGGTCAAGTTTGTTCTGGGCCCTCTCATGCCCCTGACAGAGGAGACGGAGTACATGTATAATGTTGGTGGTGAGTTTACAGATACGAAGAGGAAGAAGTGGCAAGCACTTCTCTCTTATTTCACTGAAGGGAAGGGAGCGCAGCCTTCACTCCCTAGCATCCAGACGGCTTTCGGCATCGACAAGAAGACCGTCTTCACCAGTTATGCCAGCAACGAGAAGGTCATGGGAACCATCGTGACCATCGGCCAAATGAACTGCGGTCTACGTCTGCCTCTGCCACCCTTCGCTGCCAGATTACTGAACACCTCTGGCCTCTGCCCGGGGCAAGTCATAGGGAATGCCTGGCGAATCATCTATGCGTTCTGCCGGGTGGAATCAGATTTCCAGGAGGACTTGAGGGCATGCTACTCCAGTATCCCGGAAGGTGAACCTGCCAGGATCGAGCTCGGATACTTCTTCTTTCATTATCGATGGAATTACAGGAAGGACAGCCCTTTCTACAATCTGACCGGTGTGTCTCCGCTGCGCCCGCTCACCGATACAGTCCCTTCAGACAAGTTGTACACGGACTGGCCTATTTCTGTATCTGGCGCCTGGACATCCATGTCTGTGCCCGACACCCCCCGAGACAGCGTGCACGAGGCGGTTAAGATGTACAGTGCGGGAGGCATCTTCGCCTGGAATTCTGAGAGGGCGGGAGCCATAGATAACTTGTTCCTCGAGCTGACCTGTGGAACCAGGTCGTGGAAACAGTTTTCTAACTGTCCTGTGAGATATGGCAAGGCCAATCTCCTCCACAGATCAAAAGACAGGTATGAGGACAATGAAGTTCTATACTCGGACTACGAGGAGGACCCTCAGTCGGGTAAGATCATTCGAAAGATTAGGGCCGAGAAGAAGATCTACACTGCTAGGCGCCGATTGCCCACTATGGATGAGAAACTGGTGATCCAAAGAGGCCCAGTGAAGAAGAAGCGAAAAACTCTCGTCAAGCCTAAGGAAGATGAAGATGAAGGGAAGAAGAACGAAGAGGAAGAAGAAAGGAAGAAGAATGAAGAAGAAGAAGAAGAGACAGAGAATGTCAGCCACGACATCAGTGGCAATGGCGAAGATGAGGACATGGACGGCGAAGATGATCTATCTTCCACTACATCTGGTGGAGATAATGAAAACGGGGGTGGTGAGGAAGAAATTCCTTCCACCCCCACTGTTGGTGCAACAGGAGAGGACTCGATTCCTATTCCCATTGACGAGGTCAAAGCCCGTCAAATGGAAGAAGTGCTTGACATGGAAGGTGATGGCCCAAAAGCGGTTCCCACCTACAAGTTTGAAGAATTGAAGAGGCCAATGCGCTTCAAGATTAAACTATCGAAGAGTGCTGGGGTTGGAAGCAACCCCACGCCTCTTGATCAAATCCCCCCCGACGCTCTTCGCATTGAGGGAGCAACAATGAGTGGGGGTGTAGAGGTTGAGCAACCCCCTCCCCCCTCTCGCTCTCTGCTCAACGAGGTGGAGGCCATGGTGGCCGGGCTCATCCAGCCAGGCGGGTCGCAAGAAGAGAGAGCCTTACCTCCCAGGAATGCTTCCCCCCCTGCTAATTTGGAGAGGGGAAGTCGAGTGGGCGATGGGGCTCCTCAACCTCAACCAGCGCCAACCCCGATTCAGGAGAAATCGACTCCTCAGAGTGGCTCTGATCGTCGGAAGGGCAAAGTGCCGAGGGTCGAAACCTCAGGTAATTTGAACTAACTTGCCTCGATTGTTTTGTCTCTGAAGCTCGAAAATATTCTAACACTTTGATTCTCTTTGATTGTAGGTGCGCCTGCTGGATTGGCTCCGATAATAAAAAGCTTGGGTGATGTTGACATCAACCGCCCTACTGCTGTGATCAGGAAACTCTGCAACCTTCCGGGAGCTCCTTTGGATGAAGCTTTCGATAGAATTAACCTGTTGGTAGGTGCATCTGCTGGATCGATCATTTGAATCGTATCTTTCTTCAGAATAATTCAACTCTTTTGTTCTTTTGCAGAACTCAGCACTTATGAATGTTGCAACCAAACTCTCCATGAGGGCGGGAGCAAAAGAAGCTTTAGCTGAGATAAATCAATTGACCGCGGAGAGAGATGAGCTGAGAGAGCTCCTGACTTCGAAGAAAGCCTCTCTCAAAACCAAGATTGAGGAACTTCGCAAGGGGAAGCTGGAGATCAAGGGGATGAAAGATCGTTGTGAGGCACAGAGTCACGAGCTCGAATCCTTGAAGACTCGACTCTCCAAGGTTGAGGACGTGTCCTGCGGTCGCACTATCGAGATCACAGAGCTGAAGCAACAACTTGCTACTCAGCACGCTGCCTTTACTGCCAGAGAAGAGACTTCGAAGAAGGCACTGGAGCACGCGTTGTCTGAATGCAAGGTGTACAAGGAAACAGCAGAGAAGGCAGCAGAAGCGCTCAGGACTCATGTAGCTAGCGTCCGATCTTCGAAGGCATCAGTGGCGAGCAAAGCTCGTCATGGATCTGAAGGGGAGAAGTCGCATGCTAAGAGTGTGGCCAAGCCTTGAGTCTTTTCTCCTTCTTCGTTGTAGTACTTGTAAATTTTTGAAATGTAAAAGCTCACTCTTGTACCTGGCATATTTTGTGATAATAGAAGACATCTTTTTGGTATTTGAAACTTGAACTTCTTTTGAGTTGAATGTCTTTGAATGTTGAGTTCTGGAATGATATTTGAGATGATTGAGTATTCATACATTTGAACGTAAGTTGAATATTCATATACTTGAATGTAAGGGGTTGAGTCGCGACTCAATCACCCAAACTTGTAACTTTGAAAATTGAATTTGAATTCGAATAACATTTGAATGTAAAGGGTCGAGTCGCAACTCAAACTCCCCAACCTGTTAGACGATATCGAATTGATTGAAATTGGATATTGAATTTCGAAGGTCAGTTTAACATTTGCTAGTAAGGGGTCGAGTCGCAACTCTAACGCCCAAACATGTTAAGACCTGGTAACTTGAAAATGGTCAGTTTTTAACATTTGCTAGTAAGGGGTTGGGTCGCAACCCTAACACCCAAACTTGTTAAAAGACCTGGTAATTTGAATAATGGATAACTTGAAACTGCTTCAGAACTTGAATTGAAAATCAGAACACTTGTACATTTGAACACTTGAAAGAGAGCTTTATTCATCACAGAATTTACATCATGGATAGAACAACTTGAGGTGTCTAGAATTCCAAGCTCGGGGCAATCTATCTCCTTCTGGTGTGATCAGTCTGTAAGAACCTTTGCCTCCAACTGACTCAATGATGTATGGACCTTCCCAGTTGGGAGCAAGTTTCCCACTGCTGTGTTCTTTGGTGTTATAGAAAACTGCTCTGAGAACTAAACTACCCACTGGGAACTGTCTCTTGTAGACTTTCTCGTCGTAGGCTCTTTTGATCTTCTGCTGGTACTTGGCCACACGAAGTGATGCTTGATCTCGTAGTTCTTTTGAGAAGTCTAAATCATTGATTCGAAGTTCTTCGTTGATTCCTTCTTCAACTGCCTTAGTCTTCAAAGTACTTGATATGTTTTCTGTTGGGAGTACTGCCTCTGATCCATATGTTAGGCGAAAAGGCGAGAACCCAGTTGATCTTCTCGGAGTTGTGCGATACCCCCAAAGAACTTCAGGTAGGACTTGCTCCCACAATCCTTTCTTATCATTGAGTTTCTTCTTGAGTATACCAAGAATAGCTCTGTTGGAGGCTTCTGCTTGACCATTGCATTGAGGATATCTTGGAGTTGAATAGAATAGCTTGATACCATGGTTCAGACAGAACTCTCGAAACTTGTCGGAGTCAAACTGAGCTCCATTGTCTGCAACGATAACTTGAGGTGTACCAAATCTTGAGAAGATGTTGTACCGAATGAATTTGATAACTTCGTCATCAGTCTCTCGGAAGAGGGGCACAGCTTCAACCCATTTGGTGAAGTAATCTGTGGCCAGCAGTAGATACTTTTTCTTGCTTGGAGTTGGAGGGAAAGGACCCAAGAAGTCTAACCCCCATTGATGGAAGGGCCAGGGACTTGATAATTGATGGAGTTCATCTGCAGGGAGATGAATAGCTCGAGCTTGCCGTTGACAAGGCTCGCACCTTTGAACGACTTGTTGAGCATCCCTTGCCATTGTTGGCCAGTAGTACCCTTGTAGCTTCGTCTTGGCTTCAAGAGATCTTCCTCCCGAATGATTTCCACAAGCTCCGGAGTGGATATCAATCAGGATTGCCTGTGCTTGTTCAGGACCAAGGCACTTGAGTAACATCCCGCTGTGAGATTTGAAATATAAGTCTTCACCTTGTAAAGTGTAGCATGGGAGCTTCCTTTGAAGCCTTCGGGCTTGATTTGGATCTTCTGGCATTTTGCCATGTTTGAAGAAGTCAAGAATTGGTAGTCTCCAATCTTCAAGCTGATCTCCACCCCCAGATCCTTTTGTAGTAGTAAGAATCTGTTGATCGGGGATGGTCTTGGGCACTTCTTGATAATCGATCTGTATTTGCCTTCCTCCGAGTGAGTCTCCAAGAACTGAGGCAGCATTGGCTAAGGCATCTGCTTCTCGGTTCTCTGCTCTGGGGATTTGAATGAATTCAGCGCTAGTAAAACGTTGTTGAAGACGTCGTACTAAGGCCAAGTAGAGTTGCATTCTTTCTTCTCGAGCTGTGTACTCTCCATTGATTTGCCTTATGATCAATTGGGAGTCGCTGTATATGATGATTCGATCTACCCCCAGAGATTCTGCCATTTCGAGTCCGGAAATGAGTGCTTCATATTCAGCTTCGTTGTTGGTGGCATTAAACCCAAGGAGAGTGGCCTTCTGGAGATGATCGAGTTCGGGGGATATTAAGACTATCCCAGTTCCCGAACCGATCGAACTTGATGCTCCATCAGTATAAAGCTTCCATGGAGAAGTTGCAGAAATAACTTCAAGACTTGGATCAATTTTTGTTGTAGGATTGATCGGAGGATTATCCTCATCTTCCAAGCGCATGTCGACATCTTCTTCCCAAGTGATGGGGTCTTCAACTGGAAAGTCAGCAAGAAAATCAGCAATAGCTTGACCTTTGATGGAAGTGCGAGATTCGAACTGAATCCCCAGGGAGCTCATTTCGATCACCCATTTGGTCATTCGACCAGCTCGACCAGCTTTGTCAATGATATCTTTGAGTGAGTGTTCTGAAATGACAGTGATCTGGTGAGAGACGAAGTATGGTTGGAGACGATGCGATGCAGTGAGCAAGGCCAGGATGACCTTCTCAGTTTTTGAGTAGCGAGTCTCAGCCGGAAGAAGAGTGTGGCTGATGTAGTAGACTGGATGTTCGATGCCTTCTCTTCTACTGACTAAGACTGCGCTGATTGCTTGATCGGTCACGGCAAGGTAGAGCCACAAGTCTTCTTTTGGAAGTGGAGCAGTCAGGATAGGAGCTTGCACCAGATATTTCTTGATGCTTTGAAATGCTTCTTCACAGGTTGGACTCCAGCCGGAGGTATCCGCCTTTCGTAGTTTGTCGAAGAGTGGCTTGCACTTGTCGGAAGACTTTGAGATGAATCGATTGAGTGCTGCTAACCTTCCAGTGAGACGTTGAACTTCTTTTCGATTAGTAGGTGATGGCATGTCGAGGATGGCTCGAATTTGATCAGGATTGGCTTCAATACCTCTCCTGGTCACAAGATGACCCAGGAATTTGCCAGATTGAACTCCGAAGGCGCACTTGGCTGGATTGAGCTTCATTCGATACTTTCGAAGGACTTGGAAGGTTTCAGCCAGATCAGATAGATGTTTGCTCCGAACGGAACTCTTGGTGAGGAGATCATCGACATAGACTTCGACGTTGCGACCGATCTGATCTTCGAACATTTTGGTGACTAGCCTTTGATAGGTGGAACCAGCATTTTTGAGGCCGAATGGCATGACATTGTAGCAATAAAGGCCTCGGCTAGTCACAAAACATGTCTTCTCTTGATCGTCGGCGTGAAGAGGAATTTGATTGTACCCAGAGTACCCATCCATGAAAGACAATAGCTCGTGGCCAGCAGTGGCATCGACGAGTCTATCAATCCTTGGCATGGGGAATGGGTCCTTGGGACAAGCCTTGTTGAGATTGGTAAAGTCGATGCAGACTCTAACCTTTCCGTTCTTCTTCGGAACAGCCACAATGTTAGAGATCCAAGTAGGATACTCCACTTCTCGGATGAAGCCGGCCGCGAGTAGCTTGGTAATTTCTTCTTGAACGGCAATTTGCAGCTCTGGTCGGATAGTGCGTGGCTTTTGCTTGACAGGTTTTATTTCTTCTTTGATTGCAAGTCGATGACAAGCATCCTCTGGATTGATACCAGGCATGTCTTCGAAACACCAGGCGAAGACGTCGATGTTGGACTTGAGGAAGGATACCATGTCTTGCGCTTCTGCGTCGCTAAGACCGGTACCAATAAATGTTTGTCGAGGGAGATCTCCACTGCCAATGTTGATCGGGACGATTTCTTCTATTGAAGGTGATGCTTCCCATTCGATTGGTGGAGGTTCGGTCAGCGGAATCTCCTTTGATTGCTATTTAGAAGAGGGACCCGCTTCATCTCGTGGCCGCTTTGGAGGAGCAATATTGATCTTTCGATCTGTTTTAGCAGCAGCAGCTTCACAAGATCTTCCAGCTTGCTGATCGCCTCGAATGCAGACGATGCCTTCTCCAGTTGCAAACTTGAGTAGTTGATGGTAAGAGGAGGAGATGGCATTGATCTGATGGAGGAATGGTCGCCCAAGAATGGCGTTATAGCTAGACATTCCTTCGACGATTGCAAACCTCACCGAGACTCGAGTCTCTCGGCTGAGGTCGATGGTAAATCTGGATTCGCCCACTGTGATGCTTTGTTCACCATTGAAGCCGGTGATCACAGTCGGGACGACATCGAGGCTTTGATACTTATGTCCCAGACGTTTGAAACAGTCTGAGAACATAATGTCGATGGAGCTTCCGGTGTCGATGAGGATCCGGTTGACGGTGCTTCCGTCGATAATGAGTTTCAAGACCAGGGGATCTCGATGGGGAGTGTGAACTCCTTGAAGATCGGTGTCGTTGAAGACTATGGATGGCCAAGCCAGACCTTCGATGGGTTTCTCGATCCAGGTATCTTCTTTGCTCGCAGTAGAACGAACGTGGAAGATGCGTCGAACTTGCCGATCGACTTCCTTCCCGGTCAAAGCTTGATTGTGCACGGTTCCATGAATGCCAAAAACACTGGCATTCACAGAAATTGGTTGCCGGTTGGAAGAGATTTGATGTATCCAGCACACTTCTTTCCCCTTTGCAGAGGTTCGACGTTGATCGTGCCCATTGTTGACGAATTCTTGAAGGTGACCCTCTCGCAGTAAGTCTTCAAGATGGAACTTCAACCGATAGCATCGGTCAGTAGAGTGGCCGTGACTTCGATGGAATTCACAGTAGACTGTTTTGTCTGCTGTGAATTTGGAATTTGGTTGAAGAGGATTGGGCCTCCGTAGATACTCGTCGTGTTGAATACGGTCGAGTATCTGCTCGACTGGCATATTCCACTCGGTAAAAGTGGTCTTCGTCGGAGATCGACGTCCATCATTCTTTGATCTTTTGTTGGCCGGAGGGGCTGCTGCTTCAGCGTTGTGAGCCTTTGCAGCATACTTAGGAGCTTCTCTTTCAGCAGGCCTTCTCTTAGTTTCTCGCCCTTTCCGAGCGACTTGATCGTCTTCCACCTCGATCTCTCTTTGAATTCGGTCGAACATAGCTCCCAGAGAAGGAGGGGGATTGCGGATGAAGTCGTTGTAGATGTGTAGATCGAAGCGGAGAGCGTTCTGGAAAGCCAACATGATGGCTTCATCATCCAGATGCCTTCCAGAGAGAGCAGCATGCTCGTTGCGAAACCTCCTCGTGAAGCTGCGGAGAGTCTCATCTGCACCCATCCTCAGTCGATATAGAGAGTCGAGCTTCTTCTCGGGTTTCAGGTTGAGCTGATAATGCTGCACAAAGAGGTTAGCCAAAACACCGAACTGGGTAATGGACCCAGCTCGGAGATTGTGATACCAGTCGAGTGAAGGCTCGTCGAGACTTCCCGCGAAGGTGCGGCAGAGCACGTTGTTTTCCTCTTCGTGTGGCGTTAGAGCTTGCTTGAAGGCAAGTATATGGAGGCTTGGATCTCCTCGGACGTAGTTGAATTTGGGGAGGGTAGGAGTTCTCCATCCTCTTGGAAATGCTGATTCGAAGAGGCTTCGATGTAGTGGCCCGGCAGAAGAGTAGCCATCCCTACGACCATGTCCTCGACCTAGAGGTGGGTCAAGAGGTAAGATCGCAAGGTCTTGTTCTTGCATCGGAGTGTTCGCCGGTTGAAGTCGATGTCGAAGGTCCGATCCAAGTCCACGTTGAAATGGAATGGAAGGAGAGACTCTACTCTTTGAAGGAGCGCCTTTCATTTGGTTCTTCCTTGGCATGTTGAGCTTCGATGGTGCTCTCTTGTCGCAATTACGACCAGATGAGGATTGGGAGGACTCGTCGTCAAGACGATCCCAGACACTCTGCTTCCAAGGAGCAGCAGAGGGAGTTGGGTCGCGTCGAATCCTTTCGAGGGCATCAGTGCCCTTTGACCTCCGTTGTTCGGAGTGAATTGAATGTCGAGGAGGATCAACCCTCTCACTTGCGGAGGGGATCGGAATAGCAATTCCAGCTTCGGAGGCTGCCTTCTTCAAAGCATCCCTCTCAGCAGTGAGGGTGGCGTTTTGCTTCGCCAGTTGGAGTAGTTGGAAATCGATTGCAGAGATCTGGTAAGTCGATGGAGGATTTTCAGCAGGAGCAGGGACAGTCTGACCAATTGATTGAGGATGAGGGGCGATCGGTCGATCGACTGATCTTCCGCTTCCTGAGTGAACCCCCATATCGGGGACAGTAAGGGGCTGCCCGAAGTTGAGCCTTTGACTCATTGAACGAGTCTCAGGACGAGGTTGATGTTGAGTGTTACTTCCTTCTGGTTGACCCTGATGTTTGGTTCTCGCCATTCAGAGTGCGAAGGGTGCAACGAGATTGCCGACGTCCGATCAGTTGTCTGATCAACCGAGGGGGCGAGGAAGTTTGGCTATTGATCTGGTAATCGAAGTAGAGAAAGGGAACACAGCTTCTCGCTCGAATCCCACAGACGGCGCCAAACTGTGGCGGAAAATCTTCGTGCCGACCCGAAGACCTTCGCAGCACCAGTCAATTGGAGTCGAAGTTAATGTCGGAGATCGTTGGTCGATCGGTTGGTTGAAGTTGTTGCTTCTTTGATATGTAAACAGAAAAGCAATCAAAGAGAGAGATTATGACACAAGAGAAGTGATCTCGGAGTTCAGCCGAAGCCTACGTCTCCGTGCTATAGGGAGCAACCCGAATTTACTAACACTTATATTGAAGTGATCTCGACAGGCCGAGTATCACTGTAAACACTGATTTCTCTGAAAGAAGATCAAAGGGAGATGGTAGATCGGAGGTTAGAAATCCCAAAGCTCTGGTTCTGAAAGTCAGATCTCAGAGTGGAAATCAGATTTTCGAATCGGATCCGGATCCTTTTACATTCGAAGGCTCTGCTATTTATAGGCATTCCGGGTGGCGAATGGCGGTTCCTGCTGCAGTATCTGGGGATCCTCCAGGTAAAGTTGCGGGCCCTGCGGTTGTCTTCGGGGGCCCACCAGGCAGGGCAGGTGGGTCCCGTGGTAGTCCTCGTGGGCCCACCAGGCAGGGCCGGTGGGTCCCGTGGTAGTCCTCATGGGCCCACCAGGCAGGGCCGGTGGGTCCCGCGGTAGTCCTCGTGGGCCCACCAGGCAGGGCCGGTGGGTCCCGCGGTAGATGTTTGCCAAAATTTGCACCCACAGATATATTAGAGAAGCCTTTTTGGTAGATCCAGAGTTTTAGAAGGATGATCCTCTGAACTATGACGAAGCGATGGTATCCTCTGACCATGCAGTATGGCAAAAAGCCATAGAGACAAAACAGACATCGATGTCCCAAAACTCGGTCTGGACACTTGCAACACTGCCTCAAAATATTAAACATCTTGGGTGTAAGTATGTGTACAAAAGAAAAAAAGGTTCGAATGGTACCGTTGAGACTTACAAAGCTAGACTAGTCACTAAGGGTTATACCCAGCAAGAAGGGATCGACTATAATGAAACTTTTTCGCTAGTGGCTATGCTTATATCTATCCGGATCCTCTTATCCATTATAGCCTATTATGATTAGGAGATCTGATAAATGGATATCAAGACCGCATTCCTCAACAGGGATTTGGAAGAAGACATCTATATGTCTCAGCCTCCAGGTTTTGTCACAAAAGGTTAGGAAAGTCTGGTATGTAAGTTGCAAAGGTCCATTTATGTACTGAAGCAAGCATCCAGAAGTTGGAACATGAGTTTTGATCAGGCTATCCAGTCTTATCGATTTGAACAGAACGTGGATGAACCATGTGTTTATAAGAGGAGCGATAAGATTGCAGTAGTTTTTCTAGTACTTTACGTAGACGATATCATACTCATTGGAAACTATATTGGAATGTTGTCTACAATGAAGGTGTGGTTATCCTCTCAATTTGATATGAAAGACCTGGGTGAAGCGAGTTATGTTCTGAGAATCAAGGTAACTCGAGATCGCCAGAACAAGACTTTCTCGCTGTCACAGTCAGTCTACATATATACTATCTTGGTCAGATTCAATATGCACAACTCCAAGAAGGGACTGGTTCCATTCAGACATGGAATAAAATTGTCCAAGGATCAGGGTCCTAAGACTCCTGAGGAGAGGGTAGAGATGCAGAAGATACCTTATGCTTCGGCTGTAGGGAGTCTGATGTATGCTATACAGTGCATGAGACCAGATATATGCTATACAGTAGGCATGATGGGCAGGTATCAGTCAAATCCGGGTCCAGGGCACTAGATTGTTGTAAAATATATACTCAAGTATCTTCGTAGGACGAGAGATTATGAGTTAGTTTACTCTTCACAGGAACTGATGCCGATTGGATACATGGATTCTGACTTTGCAGCAGATCCGAAATCCAGAAGATCGACGTCAGGGTTTGTATTTTCATTGGAAAGAGGAGCTATCAGGTTGCAAAGCGTGAAGTAGGGATGCATCACGGATTCGACGACAGAGACTGAGTACATTGTGGCGTATGAAGCAGCTAAGGAGGCGGTATAGCTCAAGAAGGTCCTTACGGACTTAGGATGTGTACCGGGAGCTCAAGATCCTATTATACTTTACTGTGATAATAGTGGTACAATGGCATAATCCAAGGAGCCATGATATCACCAGAAGAGTAAGCATATCGAGCGGAAATACTACATTATCCGGGACTTACAAAAGCGAGCGGAGGTTGCAGTGACTTAGGTGGTGTCTGGAGATAATATGGCGGACCCTTTCACAAAGGTGTTATTGACCAAGGCTTTTGAGAAGCACGTAGATGCCATGGGAGTTAAAACTGTTATTCCCCGCTAGACCAAGTGGGCGATTGTTGTAGCTCGTGTGTCCTGGGCGTGGATTTTCTGTATTAACATTAATAAAATAACTTTGGTTATTGCTTTAATTAGAATACTACTTTGGTATATATTAATACACATATAATAAAGGACCCTAGGGAACACAGTAGGCCACTGAGACACATGGTGGATCCATGTTTGGGAGACCCAATGGACCAGTTCTGTGTAGACCTAGAACCAGTTCACAGCTTTGGTGATGTCGGTCGCTTCACCGAGAATAAGTTATTGGTAGGTAAAGGATGTGGTGAAGTCTTCACCACGGGAACATGGGATTCCTATTCACCTGACCAAGCATGATAATCATGTTGAACAGGAACCAAGACGGTGCACAGTTCAGTGATTCAGACACTGATGCATAAACTATCTTACTACTATAGATAATCTGTCTTTAACCCTAAGGGACCATGTACACTAGGCCAATCAGTTATGTGGTGCTTTGATGTGCCAACGTGTGCGGACCTTCCATAGTGCAATACCACGGTACGTTGGGTTACCCAACTGACGCTTGAGTGGCATGCAATCCCTACAGGTTATCCGACGTCTAGTGTTGGATAGGTACGTTTTGATGAGTCAATCTGTCCACACAATTAACCCAGACCTGGTGGTTGTCAGTATGACTGACGATGTTCTGGATACTAGGCATAGCACCGGAAGGTGTGTGGTGTTATAGATAACAAGTCATCAAATCCTTGTTAGATGATAGATCGGGATCTGACGGTTCTCCCTACCGTCCGAGTCGTATCATGGCACCAGTAATAAGAGGGACTAAGGATTATCAGAGTATAGTAGAGAACATAGTTACGAGGGAGTAACATAAGTTTAGGATCACTAGAGTTCAACTCGTATCGTACTCTGGGTGGCTACACGGGTAAATCGGATTAGGGCTGATTAACGAAACTTTCAGTGTGTCACCAAAAAAGTTAACCAGGGATCCGGTTGGAGCTAGAGATCCTGAACCCTGAAGGTTCCACCCTGTCGTTGCGTATAGGAATTGTTCCCTGACCTGGATGGATATGTTGGATGCGAAGTAGCACGATGGAGCGCAAGCCCGGAGCCTAAGAACCTAATTCACATGTGTTAGGGGTCGTAGGGGTATTTTTGGTAAATACTAAAATATGACTCAGAATATATTGAATATAAATCTTAAAATGAGTGGAATAATTCCAAGAGCTCATAGGCACTAACGGAACTCGATTCCGAGTAGCGCACCTCACTCAATCTCTCTTACAGTGTTTCGCTTTTCGTGAAGGGCATTTTCGTCCAGGCTTCACGATAGACATGTGGAATCCCTAAAAACTGCCCCCCCCCCCCCCCCTCATCCCTATTTCTAGGGGGCCAGCCCTAGTTTGCGTATGGGAGTTAGGGCCGGCCCTTATGGGTGCAAAAATTATACCGGACCAGATCAGAGCAGCATGGGCCCGCGCAACGGCCCAAATGGGTAAGCCCGCCTGGGCTCACATGGGCCCACTTTACGAGGCTCGCAGATCAAGCCCTACCCCTTATTGGGCCTGAACAACGGCCCAATAAGGGCCCAACAAGGAGGCCTAGAACCAGTGCCACGTCATCAGCGCCACATCATCACTGCCATATCGGGCACGTGCCTACGCTATAAAAGGACCCCCAAGGCATCCAGGAAGGGGGTTGGTCATTCGATCAGAGGAAGAGGGATTCCCGATCCAGAGCCAGAGCCCTCCATTCTTCCTCTTGAACTCTTCTAATTGCTCCGTGCAAACACATTGTAAGAAGCTTCTCTCGGCCTGTCGAGAGAACGCTCAACCCTCATTTACTCAAATTATAGTGAAGATCAGGTGGCACCTCTCGCCCGGGGACGTAGGTCGTAAGACTGATCCTTGTGTCATCACTCTCTACTCTCTCTATCTACTCTCCCAACTCTCTAACTCTACAAACCATCAACATTCAATCAAGGCTGTGGGGCGGGGTTCCCGATCAAGGCGGCTCGGAAATTTCTCCCCACAATCTTTGGCGCCGTCTGTGGGATATCGATAGAGGTCTTACCCACACCTCTATCGACTCCTATTCAGCTTATGGTGACGAGCCACAAGTCCTCCTCCAAATCAACCTCAAAGCCTTCACCACGTCGACATCAACACGCTCAATGGTGAAGGCCAGCACCAACCCACCAAAGGCGGGTGCTGATCGGATAATCGACGTGCTAATCGAAGAAGAACAAGAAGTCTCGGTTGCAACCAACCGAAGAAATGTTCGGGAGCGGCTGGGGCCGCAAGGTAGCCATCCAGAAGGGCACAGCGATCGGCGAGACCCGTCATTCCCGAGGCAACGATCTGGCAAAGAGCATGCCACCCAAGGGGACAACGATCTAACTACATACCAAATTTCGACTGCTGATTTCCAGCTGTTGAACCTTCTCAAGAGGAACGCAGCCATCGAGCAAGAGAGGGATTCCCTAAAGAAAGTAGCTGAAAGAGCGGGGGTTGTGGCCCACAACTCTCCAACTGCTGATGAAGACCAACCAAGGACTCGCCCAGCCGTGATTCATCATCTTGAAGAACCACATGTGCCACGTATCGAGAGGCGTCAAGTATCCACACAAGCACCAAGGCAAACGGTGTGGGATCGCCTCAACATCGACGGTGCGCTAAGCTATCGCCGAGAAGGATCGCCTCAGTCAATAGGGTCCACTGGATGTTCTATCCCTTCGCACATGAAAGCAACAGATGCCCGCGAGCTGCTCAACCGACTAAGGCATACTGCCGACGTGGGACGCCGCCATCAAGACCGTAGGCAGCTAATCACCTCGGTGGGGCCACTGCATCCCAAGGTTCTTGCAACACCATTTCCTATGGGTTGGCGAACACCGAGCCTGCCAAAGTTCAACTGCATCCAGGGAGACCCTGCTCTCCATATCCTAGCCTACAAGCAGGCCCTGACGCCCTACGAGTATGAGAACCATGTTCTTTGCCGTATGTTTGCGGGAAGCCTCGAGGGACCTGCCCTCGACTGGTACTACACACTACCTACCGGTACGGTGGCCACATTCAAAGAGTTGGCTGAACTCTTCATGGACCATTATCGGCTAAACTTAAAGCCGAAAAAGAGGCTGGATACACTCTACCAGCTGAAGATGGGCTCCAACGAGTCTCTAAGGAGCTTCACGGTGAGGTTTCGTAATGAGCATTCTGAGCTCACCGGTCGCTCCTATAATGAGGAGGCCATCATGCTGGCATTCCAGAATGCTATCCGGCCAGAGCTCCACATCTACACTGACTTCATCCGGCATCCTCCCAATAACTTGGAAGCGATGTTCAAGCGCGTACAGGGGAGATAGAGGTGGAAGACAATCAGCGGGCCAGAAGACTACACGAGCCCCGCGAGTCTCGTGACTCCCGACATAAGAAAGATGATGAAGCTCCGAATAAAGCACACTACAAGAAGTCTGCCCATGCCGCGTCCGACCAAAAGGTGCAGGCCAAAAGGTACAATGAAGATCCGAAAGCCCCTCCAGCAGAAAAGAGGCGAACTCCAAGGGAGCAAAGGGTGTTCACTGAGCTGAACACCTCCATTGAAGACATCTTCGCATACTTGCAGAACGAGCCCTTTTGCAAGTGGCCACAGCCTCTCCCTCCAAATTCCGACCAGGCGGGAGATACGACAGCCTACTGTGAGTTTCATCGCAGCCATGGCCACCCAACCTCTACATGTCGGAAGCTAAAGCATCACATCAAAGACCTGATCCAAGAAGGGCGGCTCGATGGCTACCTCGCTAATAAAGAACCAGGTCGAGAGTAGGAGAGGCTGCAGCAGTGGAGAAAAGAAAGTCAATGTAATACGTGGATGCATAATCGTAACGTCCGCGGGGCAACCTCTGAAAAAGTTTAACTGCAACTTTGTTATATCAATAAAGTGTCTTTTTTTTTCTCAAAATCAAATCTCTCGAAGTTCGATTCCACCATATTAAGGCATAAAAAAAAGGCTCCTGGCAAACCAGGTCAACCAAAGACCTTCGATTCCGCCCATTCAAGTCGGAAGCTCGAAGGTAAGTCGGCTACGCCCTCTCGAGGCTAAAGACCGATAAAAAGGCTCCTGGCAACCCAGGTCAACCAAAGACCTTCGATTCCGCCCATTCAAGTTGGAAGCTCGAAGGCAATTCGGCTACGCCCTCTCGAGGCTAAAGTCCGACAAAAAGGCTCCTGGCAACCCAGGTCAACCAAAGACCTTCGATTCCGCCCATTCAAGTCGGAAGCTCGAAGGCAATTCGGCTACGCCCTCTCGAGGCTAAAGTCCGATAAAAAGGCTCCTGGCAACCCAGGTCAACCAAAGACCTTCGATTCCGCCCATTCAAGTCGGAAGCTCGAAGGCAATTCGGCTACGCCCTTTCGAGGCTAAAGTCCGATAAAAAGGCTCCTGGCAACCCAGGTCAACCAAAGACCTTCGATTCCGCCCATTCAAGTCGGAAGCTCGAAGGCAATTCGGCTACGCCCTCTCGAGGCTAAAGTCCGATAAAATGCTCCTGGCAACCCAGGTCAACCAAAGACCTTCGATTCCGTCCATTCAAGTCGGAAGCTCGAAGGCAATTCGGCTACGCCCTTTCAAGGTGAAAGTCAGATAAAAATACTCCTGACAATCCAGGTCAAGCTAAACTATCAACTATACTTATCCGAGGTGACCAATGCCTCGGCACTCTATAAGCCCAAGGCCCAGTCCTTGGAACTCGATGACAAAGTCCGAGGCGACCAACGCCTTGGCACTCAACAAGCACAAGGCCCAGCCCTTGGCACTCGAAGATAAAGTCCGAGGTGACCAATGCCTCGGCAATCTATAAGCCCAAGGCCCAGCCCTTGGCACTCGAAGACAAAGTCCGAGGCGACCAATGCCTCGGCACTCTACAAGCCCAAGGCCCAGCCCTTGGCACTCGAAGACAAAGTCCGAGGTGACCAATGCCTCGGCACTCTACAAGCCCAAGGCCCTGCCCTTGGTACTCGAAGACATAGACTGAGGTGACCAATGCCTCGGCACTCTATAAGCCCAAGGCCCAGCCCTTGGCACTCGAAGACAAAGTCCGATGTGACCAATGCCTCAGCACTCTACAAACCCAAGGCCCAGCCCTTGGCACTCGAAGACAAAGTCCGAGGTGACCAATGCCTCGGCACTCTACAAACCCAAGGACCAGCCCTTGGCACTCGAAGACAAAGTCCAAGGCGACCAGCGCCTCGGCACTCTACAAGCCCAAGGCCCAGCCCTTGGCACTTGAAGACAAAGTTCGAGGCGACCAACGCCTTGGCACTCTACAAGCCCAAGGCCCAGCCCTTGGCATTCGAAGACAAAGTCCGAGACGTCGTCGCCGACGTATTGGCATTCGATCAAAAGTCCAAGCTTAGTTTTGTCACTGAGGTCCAAGTATCAGATTGTCACTGGCCATCACCTTTTTTCGACGACTAACGGTTCCAAACCGGTCAGGGGGTAGTTGGTTTGACTCTGTCAGTGCGTGTCTCCACACTGGTGCAGTCGACGGTGGGTAATACGGGATAAAATGGTGCTTCCTTGATCCTGGCCAAGTCAACACCCTCACGTGACCGTAGTACCTGGTGAATACAGTAACCAGGTGCGGTAATACATTGGGTGAAGACCGGCTGGCCATCATGCGGTGTCATCCTAGATTATCTCTAAGAAACCCCCTCGAAAATAGCATTGTCCCTCGCCGACATCCCCGCGTACCAGCGTTTTACCGAAAAAGTGTCGGTTTCAAATGAGGCTAAAATTCGAAAAACACACTATTTTCAATACCGACACTTTTTGGCCTCTTCTAGCAGCCCCAATAATGGGGTGCCGGCATCAACAAGCAGCCCCCCCTCGGTTTCGCACAAAAACCGAGTGGGGAAGGGATGATGGCACACCATCAGCAGCACACCCCTCGGTTTCGTCAGAAAACCGAGAGGGGGTGTGTGTCGGCATCAACGAGCAACCCCCCCTCGGTTTCGTACAAAAACCGAGTGGGGAGGGGGTGACGGCACACCATCAGCACACCCCTCGGTTTCGTTAGAACACCGAGAGGGGGTATGTGTCGGCATCAACAAGCAACCCCCCCTCGGTTTCGCACAAAAACCGAGTGGAGAGGGGGTGACGGCACACCATCAGCACACCCCTCGGTTTTGTCAGAAAACCGAGAGGGGGTGTGTGTTGGCATCAACAAGCAGCCCCCCCTCGGTTTCGCATAAAAAATCGAGTGTGGAGGGGGTGATGACACACCATCCGCAGCCTACCTCTCGGTTTTGCAAAAAAACGAGAGGGGAGGGGGTGTCGGCACCAACAACAGTCCACCTCTCGGTTTCATCAAAAAAAAAAACCAAGAGGGTCGGGGTGTTCGGCATCAGCTACAGTCCACCCCTCGGCTTCATCAGAAAACCGAGAGGGTAGTGATATTTGGCATCAGCAACAATTCCCCCAGGAGGAGGGAGGGGCGACGCACAGCAGAATCGCGACCCCCTTTCTCTAAAAAAAAAAAACTAGTGGCAAACACTAAAGGCTTTGTATTGAGGCTGTCTCGACATGAAGCATTGGGCCTTAAAGGATATACAACCAACCTTCTTCCGTCTCTTATCCAGACCAAATGGGGCACCGAAACTGCAGGACTCATGCAAGAGGAGATGACATATACAACGTTACGCAACTTCATGACTTTGTGAGACACTTAAGCCGACGTCGACGATGCGGGAGAAGGAGGGAGAATCTAACTCCTCCTCCCACCTGTGTGTTCCTCTTCGCACGGCAAAGCAGCCCCTCACGTATGTCCCCCACGGCCTCCATCTCCCATGTGCTCACAAATCCGAAAAGCTCGGCCTCGGTTCCCACTTGTGCAAGGCTTGTGTACAAAAAAAATAAAAATAAAAAAAATAGAGAGCTCCACACCCACTGGCGCAAGACTCATGCATGACCCCGGCCTCTCTCTTCGACTCGAGCACAAATCCGCAAGGCTTGGCCCCGGTTCCCACTCGCGCAAGATTCGTGCATGACCCTGCTCCCTCTCCCACTCGTGCACGGACCACGCACAAGACTCGAAGTAGTCCCTCCGGGATCGGGTTGACGGAGGAGCCGAAGACCACGACGGGGATGCCGTCGAGGCCCGTCACAACGGAACGGTGTGGGTCCGGACGATGCTAGGGATCGGGTCGACGGAGGAGCCGAAGTTCATGACGGGGATGCTGCCGAGGCCCGCCGCACCGGAGCGTTGTGGATCTGGACGTTGCTGGGGGGCTGGATGTAATGGGGAGGGACATGGGAAAGCGTATCTCCAACCAACCCATTCACATCCGGCCCACCTTAATTCCCCCCCCCGGCTGGGTTACAAGCTTGGCCCTAATGTGGAAACCGAGTCAAAGAAAGAAGGACTAAACGAAGGAAAGAAATAAAAGAAAGGGCTGAAAGAAGAAAGCAAAACAAAGAAAGGAAAGAGAGAGAGAAAGAAAGGCGAGAGATGAAGTTGGCTCTCTCCTACCCGTGCATGAGCCCCGCGCCCCTATCTTGTCGTGCCCCCATCTCGTGTACAGCACAAACAGGCCAAAAGAAAAAAAAAAACAGATAAGAAAAGGTGGCCGGCATCCACTCGGGCACGAACCCGAGCCCCACTTGCCGTGCCCCTTTCTCCCGTGTACAGCAGAAACGCCACAAAAAAAAAAAAAAGAAAAAGAAAGAAAAAAAAAAAAAAGGAAAGAGGGAAGCAAAGAAAGGAAAGAGAGAAAGAGAGAAAAGCTGTTCTTTTACCAAAAGGGTCTCGGTACCCTCTCGGTATGCTCTCGGTACCCTCTCGGTATGCTCTCGGTACCCTCTCGGTATCCACTCGGTCGGAAAACACACTGCTTTTTCGGAAACACACCCTTGCAAAACCGAGACTTTTTGGCTTTCACCAAAAGGGTCTCGGTACCCTCTCGGTATGCTCTCGGTACCCTCTCGGTATCCACTCGGTCGGAAAACGCACTGTTTTTTCGGAAACACCCCCTCGCAAAACCGAGACTTTTTGGCTCGCGCCAAAAAGGGTCTCGGCATCGGCGGAAGAAGGCTCTGCTAATACGAACCGCGGCACCGACAACCCTCGCCAACCGCGCCAGGATCCTAAAGCGTTTGCACCTTGGAATCCCAGCCGACCCAGGGGGTCCTGACCCGACTGGGAGGGGGTAACTGTGGGTGCAAAAATTATACCGGACCAGATCAGAGCAGTATGGGCCCGCGCAACGGCCCAAATGGGTAAGCCCGTCTGGGCTCACATGGGCCCACTTTACGAGGCTCGCAGATCAAGCCCTACCCCTTATTGGGCCCGAACAACGGCCCAATAAGGGCCCAACAAGGAGGCCCAGAACCAGTGCCACGTCATCAGCGCCACGTCATCACTGCCATATCGGGCACGTGCCTACGCTATAAAAGGACCCCCAAGGCATCCAGGAAGGGGGTTGGTCATTCGATCAGAGGAAGAGGGATTCCCGATCCAGAGCCAGAGCCCTCCATTCTTCCTCTTGAACTCTTCTAGTTGCTCCGTGCAAACACATTGTAAGAAGCTTCTCTCGGCCTGTCGAGAGAACGCTCAACCCTCATTTACTCAAATTATAGTGAAGATCAGGTGGCACCTCTCGCCCGGGGACGTAGGTCGTAAGACTGAACTCCGTCACCAATCCTTGTGTCATCACTCTCTACTCTCTCTATCTACTCTCCCAACTCTCTAACTCTACAAACCATCAACATTCAATCAAGGCTGTGGGGCGGGGTTCCCGATCAAGGCGGCTCGGAAATTTCTCCCCACAGCCCTATAAAGGGATTGGAGGGAAAGAGGGCCGGCCCTAAGGCTCTCCCTCTCCTAAAACCCGAACCCACCCCCATCTCTCCTCTCCCTCTTTGTGGTTTCGGCCAAGGAAGAAAGAGGAAGAAGAAGGAAGGAGAAGGAGGAAGGAAGGAGAAGGAAGAAGATAGAAAGAGAAAGAGGAAATCTCATGGCTCGTCGTCGTCTTCGTAACGAATTCCTCCGTCGGCTAGTAGTCCTTGCACTCAGAGATAGGACTTCGAGGATTCCTCCCTTCACAAAGGACAATGTGCCATCTAACAGCTTCCCTTGTGATTCACGTGAGGTTCATCATCATTCGATTCTCTTTGGATCATAGATCCACAAGGTATGATGATTCTAAACATCTAACTAGATGCATGCATATCTTCCGTAGATCGTAATATGCCTCTAAAGTGTCCGCATATATGCTAAGATCATAGATTTGCATGTAGATTATTTTGTAGAATTAAATGTAATAAAACATACACCATGAGATCTTCGGATCTATCTTTTACTTTCGCTGTGACTCTAATAATAGGATTTAACTCAAACAATGCTGAGACGAGTTCGGTATGTGTTTGGAATGCGCAAAAATTTGATCTCGCTGGGTGTACTTGACTCCGGGGGCTATGCGTATTCAGCTCATGGTGGAGATTATAAGGTTACACGGAGCGATCAAGATTTGCTGAAGGGTCAGAAGCACGGAGGTGTGCATCGGTTTATTGGATCCACCTGTCTTGGTGGAACTCCTATGGTTCTACGGTGACACTACAAAAAAAACACTTTTTACCGATGAAATATATCCGTCGGTAAAATCATTAATTCGTTGGTAAATCTTTATACCGACGGATACAAATTCCATCGCTGCATGTCGGGAAAGATGGCGTCGGGAAAGAAAACGGCGACGACTTAGTATTTCCATCGGTAATAAATATTAATACCAACGGATATGTATTTAACTTCGGTAATATATGAATATTTTTAAAAGGGGGCGGGGAGCCTGCACCCGAGGTGTAGCATCGTTGCTGCACCTCTCGCTTGTTTACCCCCCTACACGTTTTGGAATTTAATAAAATTTGGTGAGGGTGCTGTCTAGGGTAAGATGATCATCCTCACCAATTTTCATCAAATTCCAAAACTTCTAGGGGGGTCAAATGGTCAAAGCAAAATCTGCAGATTTTAACGGTGACTACGGACGACTGATTTTGCTTCGACCATTTGAACCCCCTAGAAGTTTTGGAATTTGATGAAAAATGGTGAGGATGATCATCTTACCCTAGACAACACCCTCACCAAATTTCATAATATTCCAAAACTTCTAGGATGGCAACGACGCTGCACCTCAGGTCCAGTATCCCTTTTCCTATAATAGGTTATTACCGATGGAATATTATATCCGTCGGTATAAATATATATAGGGTTATTTTGACTTTTCCCCCCAAATTTTGCATTGAATTATACTTTACCCCCCATATTTTTATTAATTAGACTTTACCCCCCAAAATTAACTGTTCTGTTAGCTCACCCCCTAAAACTTTATTTCTTTTCTGTCAGTTCATCCTTTCTCTTAGATGGTGAGCTGACGGAACAGTTAGTTTTGGGGGGTAAAGTCTAATTAATGAAAATATAGGGGGTAAAGTCTAATTCAAGGCAAAATTTGGGGGGCAAAGTCAAAATAACCCATAAATATATTACCGACGGTAACAAATAAATCTATCGGTACATATATGTATATTATCGACGGGAAATTTTTTTCGTTGGTTAAAGTAAATATATAATAATTAATGGAATTATTATGACGGACAATCACTTAGATATCCGTCGGTATAAATAAGTATATTACCAACGGTCACAAATAAATCCGTCGGTACATATATGTATATTACCGATGGTAAATTTATTCCGTCGGTTAAAGTAAATATATAATATTTAATAGAATTATTATTACCGACGGAATATATAGTATCCGTTAGTAATAAAAAATGATTTATTTAAAATTTTTTTTTTAAAATCTGGTTATTTAATTCTTGTGATTTACAATAATACCACAATATATTCAAATATTACCATAATTTATCAAATATTACCATAATATTATTGCAAATTACCACAAATTTTACCATAATTGATCAAACCAAATATTACCATAATTTACCAAATATAACCACAATATTACCAAATATTACCACAATGCCAGACAATCAAAGACAATACCCAAAAATTATCATATTTTTTTAAAAATATTATAAAATTATTTTTACATAATCCAAAACTTAGGGAAGCTGCATGCTCAACCACCCCTCACGCAGTCCGGCACCAGTGTTAGTGCTCTCATCCCCTGGCATCGCACATCCAGCAATTAACAACCTATATGCATTTGTTAAAAGAATAGTTTACATCTATAATTAATATAAATAACAAATTTGACTTATCCCCAAAAAATTATATGCTAATTAGTAAATCCTATAATTTGTACTCGTATAATTTTTTGTATTTCTGACTTACAAGCAAATCCGAAGTAGATATTGAAAGATTTTGCCGTTGGATTAACTAAAATAAAAAGTTAGCGTGTTTCGGATATTGAACTTGGTTTGGATTCGACCCAAAGGATTCGATCGGATCATAATCGAATCGCATCCAATAATTCAGACTTGGATGTTTTTTCGTATTTCAGACTTGCGAGCGAGTTTAAAGTAGATATTTTAAGATTTTACCCTCCGATTGACTAATTTAGAGTCTAAGCGTTGGAAAATCATAAGTTATGGTGTTTCGTATTTTAAAGTTGGTTTGGATTCCATCGGATCATATTCGATAATTCAGACTTTGATGTATTTTCATATTTCGGACTTGCGAGCAAGTTTAAAGTAGATATTTGAAGATTTTACCCTCCGATTACTAATTTAGAGTCTAAGCATTGAAAAATCATAACTTAGCCTGTTTTGGATTTTGAAATTAGTTTTGATTCGATCAGATCGTATCCGATAATTTGGATTTGAATGTTTTTTCGTATTTCAAACTTGCGAGCAAATCCGAAGTAGATATTTGAAGAATTTACCCTCCGATTGACTAATTTAGAGTCTAAGTGTTAAAAAATCATAAGTTAGCATGTTTTAAATTTTGAACTTGGTTTGGATTCTATCATATCGTAATCGGATCGCATTCGATAATTCAAACTTAGATATTTTTTTGTATTTCGGACTTGCGAGCAAGTTCGAAGTAAATATTTGAAGATTTTACCATTCGATTTACTAATTAAAGTCTAAGCGTTGGAAAATAATAAGTTAGCGTGTTTCATAATTTGAATTTGGTTTGGATTCGATCGGATTGCATCAGATAATTCAGATTTGGATGTTTTTTCGTATTTCGAACTTGCGAACAAGTTTTAAGTAGATATTTGAAGATTTTACCCTCCGATTGACTAATTTAGAGTCTAAGTATTTAAAAATCATAAATTAGCATATTTCGAATTTTGAACTTGGTTTGGATTTGATCGGATCGTTATTGGAACGCATCCGATAATTCTGACTTGGATGTTTTTTCCTATTTTTGATTTGCAAGCAAGCTTTAGGTATATATTTAAAGATTTTACCCTCCAATTGATTAATTTAGAGTCTAAGTGTTGGAAAATCATAAGTTAGCGTGTTTCGGATTTTGAACTTGGTTTGGATTCAATCGGACCATTATCGGATCGCATCTGATAATTTGGATTTGGATGTTTTTTCGTATTTCGTACTTGCGAGCAAATTTTAAGTAGATATTTGAACATTTTACCCTCCGATTGACTAATTTAGAGTCTAAGTATTAGAAAATCATAAGTTAGCGTGTTTTGGATTTTAAAGTTGGTTTGGATTTGAACAGATCGTAATCAGATCGTATCCGATAATTCGGACTTGGATGTTTTTTTGTATTTCGAACTTGCGAGCAAATCCGAAGTAGATATTTGAAGATTTTACCCTTTGATTGACTAATTTAGAGTCTAAGCATTGGAAAATTATAGGTTAGCGTATTTTAGATTTTGAACTTGGTTTAGATTCTATCGAATCGTAATCGGATCGCATCCGATAATTCGGACTTGGATTATTTTTCGTATTTCGGACTTGCGAGCAAGTCCGAAGTAGATATTTAAAAATTTTACCCTCCGATTGACAAATTTAGAGTCTAAGCGTTGGAAAATCATAAGTTAGCGTGTTTCGTATTTTGAAGTTGGTTTGGATTCGATCGGATCGTAATCGGATCGCATCCGATAATTCGGACTTGGATGTTTTTTTATATTTCGGACTTGCGAGCAAGTTTTAAGTAGATATTTGAAGATTTTATCCACCGATTGACTAATTTAGAGTCTAAGTATTTAAAAATCATAAATTAGCGTGTTTCATATTTTGACCTTTGTTTGGATTCGATCATATCGTTATTGGATCGCAGGGACAAGAAGCCCTAACATGTCCAAAGAATCCGCATCTGTGGCATCGTGGCCTCTCCATGACTGGCCTTGTATATTGAGCCGTGCGCTGAGGCTTTACCTGACTCTGTAGCAGCCTCATCGATGCCATTCTCGTTGAGGAAGGATCTACTGTCGAAATTGGAGCTGGAGCCTCCACTACCTCGGCTCCTGCTAAGGGTGGTAACATATCATCCTGAACACGATCTCCTGACATCTAAACAAAAGCCTTTAATCAGAATATTTCTAAATCATGTCTATGAGACTCTGCCCCAACCATAATGGTTATCTAAGAATTTGGGTGGTTCCATATGGAGTATAGAGCATCGCCCTAAATCCAAATTATTCAAATGTATTTTATAGAAAAATAACGATAGCTTCCGCCCATTTTTAGTTAATAGAAAAATGGTGATAACTTCTGCCTAATTTTAGTTAATGGAAAAATACCAAACCCGAAGGCCAGTCATCGACTGTGGCAAGCCACACTAGTTCTTAGAATCTATAATGGCTTAAATGATCGATGTTAGGATTTCGTGATAGTATACACATAGAGAATTATGATTTCATGATAAATTTAAACCTAAATCTTTGAATATTCACCTAACCCTAACCTAAACCCTAAACCTAACCCTAATCCTAACCTAAACCCTAAACCCAATCCTAACCTAAAACCTAAACCATAAACCTAACTCTAACCTAAACCATAAACCCTAAACCGAACTCTAACCCTAATCCTAACCTAAACCCTAGCCTAAACGTAAACCTAACCTAAACCCTAAAATTAAACACTAAACCTAACCCTAACCCTAATCCTAAACCTAAACCCTAATCAATTCCCCCTTTTATCCTTAGATTCGGACTGAATCGATGAATTTGGATTGAACTCTGAATATTTCTTTTTGAAAATTTTTTTGTTTTTGTTTAAATGTCGTATGAGGAGTTCTAAGTCAATTTACTATCTTGGTGGTAAGTAGCTCCTTTTGGGGTATTTGTCGAACGATCGTAGACTGTGGGCTAATGAATTGGATAAGAAGAGGTCCCAGTACAAGGCTTTCAAAGATAAGCTTTAAGTGAACCCCGTAAGTCTCCTCTATCATTGTAGCAGGTTATTCGTAATAAACCTAATATTCTGCATTGAAGAATCTGAGAAATCTCTAGCTATGTCAACAATGTAGACATGGAACAGAATCAAACCCATGTATGAAACAAAATAAAACTACAGAGGGGTTAGGTTTTTTTGAGCTAAACTTAGGGGGCAAAGTGTAATTTATCCAACAAAAATTATGATAAATTACAATTTGCCCCCCTGAAGTTTAGCTCAAAATCACTTAACCCCCGTATAGTATAAAAACTATATTTTGCCCCTATTCAATTCGGTTTTGATCAGATAAAAATTACCAAATTAGGGAATTACGTGTTTTTGAGCTAACTTCAGGGGGCAAAGTGTCATTTACACAATAAAAATTAGGTTAAATTATAATTTGCCCCCCTGAAGTTTAGCTATAAAACACTTAACCCCCCCTATAGTCTAAAAACTACATTTTGACCCCATTCATTTCAGTTTTGATCAGATAAAAATTACCAAATGCGGGAATTAAGTAGTAGGGAATTAAGTAGTTGACTAAACGGGTTATTGTGCTAACATTTCAAACTTTAGGGAGTGATTTGGAACAATATAAACTATAGGGGGGTTTAAAATAGTTGACAAAAGGGGTATTGTGCTAACATTTCAAACTTTAGGATGCGATTTGGAACAAAATAAACTAAGGGGGAGAGGGAGAAGGAGGAGGAGCTCACCGGAGAGGGAGAGGGAGGCCTTGAGGAGGAGAAGGAGGAGCAGTGGCCCCGGCGGGGAGGAGCAACGGCGCTGGTGGAGGAGAGGGAGGCCTTGGGGAGGAGAAGCAGCGGCGCTGGTCGGTGGCGCGCGGTAGGGGAGGCCAGAGGCGCGAAGGCAGGAAGGGAGGGGACGGGGGAAATTAGATCAAGATTAAAAACAGAAAGGGGATCGAATTGTGATATTAATCACAGGGTTTTTTTACCGATGGAAATTAAATGTTCGTCAGTAAATATATTATACCGAGGACTATTATATATTCCGTCGGTAAATATGTTATACCGACAAAAAATTTTGACTATCGGTAATTAAAAAGGGACTTTTTACCGACGAACACTTAAAATTCATTGGTACAACTATTATACCGACAAAAATTATTTTCCTATCGGTAATTAAAAAGGTAAAATAAATTAAAATTTTAAATATTAATAGTACCGATGGTACCAATATATACCGTCGGTAATATAATATTTTACCGACGGTGAATAATATTTCCGTCAGTATATTAGTTATGCCGACGAAAATAAATATACCATCGATATAAAAAAACCAAAAAATTAGTAAAATATTAAATATATTATACTGACGGATATATATATATATATATATATATATATATATATATATATATATATATATATATATATATATATATAGGTCAGGTTCAATGGATACTGTTTTTGCACTCAATTTTTTACACCGATTTTCAAACCATTTGATAGAGGTTTCATAATTTCTTGATTTTTTGTGAGTATAATCATCTTGTCTTAGATAACACATCTACAAAAAATCAGCACATTCTAAAGCCTCTAGATTTATTAAATGTGCTCTTCAAATTATCGATTAAAATGGACGGTTGATAAAGCCTTTTAGTTTTGATGTACTTGGAGGCTTTAGAATGTGCTGATTTTTTGTGGACGTGCTATCTAAGTCAAGGTGATTATGCTCACAAAAAATCAAGAAATTCTGAAACCTTTATCTAGTTGATTTGAAAATCGGTGTAAAAATTTAAGTGCAAAAACAGTGTCCATTGAACCTGACCCTATATATATATATATCCATTGGCATTAATTGTATTTATACCGATGATAATTAATATTACTGTCGGCAATAAATAACTTTCTTGTAGTGCGAGGTGAAGGCCGAAGCGAAGACCTCAAACTGTGGCTGTAGAAGACCTGAGGTGGAGACTCGAGCATGGCCCGAGTCCGCATCTGTAGCAGTAGTTTTTTCTGCTAGACTCTAGGGGGAGTGTAAAGAGAGTGGGATCTTGAGTTAGGAGTGGGTTTTCGAGAGAACTTTTAGGGGTTTGTTTCTATCTTCTTTCCTAGGTCTTGCACGAACTTGAGGATTATTTAAGGACCCTTTGAGCCGTCATTGAAGAGAGACTCGTGTGTGAATTTCTTAGGAAAAATTCTGGGTGCCGCCTGGGTTTGTGCCTTGAAGAAGATTGGTTGGGATTGAAGAAGGCTTGATCAAAATAGAATCGGTGAAGATTAAAGAAGAAAGACGGATCCAATGGAGATGCTTCATCTCGGTTCTCAAGGTACGTGTTCTTGGTGAATCTTCTCATCATCCTTGGTTCTTCGTGGAAGCTTTGTAATCCCTGTAAGCATGTTCTTGTTTGGTGATTAATTGAAGAGATCCTCCACTCCCCCGTTTATGGATTAGCCCTGTTTTGGGTGATTCATGGTAGATCTTGTGTCTTTTATGATTTTTTGTCTCTGGATTGTTTATTTTCGTCGGATCGATATTTGTTCTGTGGCGTGGTTGATTCTCTGTGACTAACCCTCGGTTAGAGATCTGCTTCCGCTTGAAGGAGAATCGCTAGAATTCCTAACAAGAAGCTCGCCGATGAAGATGATATGATGACACCGCCCAGTCCGGATTCACACGGCCCAGTCACAAGAGAGGGGATGGAGAAGAAGAGAAAGAGAGAGAGAGCATGAGGATCGAGGAGGAAGAACTCTACGGCCGCGACCTGCAACAGCACCTCCGTCAGCCTCTGCACCTCTCCTCCGTCTCCCAATCGCATTACTGTAGAGAGAGAGGGAGAGATGAATGAAAAAGAGTAAACACTGGTTTTTTTTTTCAAGTAAGTAAATAGGGGTTTGATCTGTGTCTTGATCCCGTGTAATATTTTTATGGGTAAATTAGACATAGACCCATTGATGTTTTGTCGATTATCACTTACACCCCTTTATGTTTAAAATCCTATAAATGTCCTCTTGTAATTTGAAAAACCATACACATAGACCTCCTCTTGAGGGGTGCAGGTGATGTGTTTTTCAAACAATAGGGGCATATTTGTAGGGTTTTAAATATGACGAGGTGTATATGATAATCAGTCAAACTATTGAGGGTAAAGTGTTGTTTAGACATAGTTTATTGGGTTGAAGCTTGCTTAACTCTGACTATGACTATATATCTATATAACATGGCACGTCAGTTTTGTACTGACTAGATAAAACGGAACCAAAAGTTGACTAGGACAAGCTGCATAGACCAAAAAGAAACTGATTAGACCAAAATATTCAAGCATCCCTCTTCCCCTTTTCCCCTCCTTTTCAAAATAGACTAGGTAAAAATGGATGGCCGTTAGAAATCCATCGTCAATGGTTTAGATTTAGCTCCCATTTTCTGATGATGATCCGAAATCCCATCCCTTTCATTGGAGCTATCCGTCATCAAAGGAAAGCGTCATTTCAGAAAAGTTATCATGTCAGTGAATCCAGTTTAAAACATTTTTCTTTTTTATCCCAATTTCAAAAGAAAAATGTCATCAAAGAAAAGGTTTTGATTTCACCTATGATCCCGATTTCAAAAGAAAAACCTCATCAAAAGAAAGCTGTCATCACAGCAAATGTTTCCCTTTTTTATCCCAATTTTCAAAAGGAAACTGTCATCAAAGGAAAGCTCTTGATTTCAAAATTTTCACCATAAAATCCTTATTTCAAAAGGAAAACCTCATTCAAAGCAAAAAAATAAGGAAAACCTTATCAAAGAAAAGTTATCATCAGAGTGATCCCAGTTTTTTTTTTTTTAATTTCCCCTCCCACCTCTCAATCTCTCCCTCCCTCAAGATCTCCTTCTCCCAAGTCCCCAACCCGACATGCACACGCTCACCCCATCCTCCCCAACGGCTATATTCATCTCACGGTCGCTTTTTATCCCAAGTTCGAGGCTTCGACCGATTCTTGCCTAGATTTTGGCAAGATGAAATTTGGTAAAAATTTTTTCTTTAATTCGTTTGATTTCTTTGATTTGTACTTTTTAAATCCTCTTTAATTCCTCAATTCAAGTTATTTGTTGATTTTTTTTGAAAAAATATGTTTGGTATTCCACAGGCAACCAACCACTGTAGCCATCTTTGGTACTTGAAAAGGGAGGTATATGAAAAATATGAAGGATGTTTCAGCACACCATTGTTGTGATGGGGTTTTCACCTCTTCTGATAAAATGGCATATCTAAGCGTCTATTCTTCTCTATTCTTGTTTTTTATTGTATTTATCATCAATATCTTCCTTACATTAGTTTCAGCCTTGGGCCATTGACTAGGTTCAAAGTGTTAATCATGAATTTTCATGAACACCCTAATGGGACCTCCAACATCACCAAGCACATCCTTGGGTAGCCTCCTGCCAAATTTTTTTTCTCTATTGTTGCTTGGAATGTTTGTTCAGTATATAGAGCAGTCTACTAAGAAAAAATCTGAATTTTAGTGGCAATTTTGGACCCGGCACAGCAAATCCGACACGAAATTAGCAGGTCTGGGTCAAATGGGTTCGGGTCGTAAACGAGTCAACACGACTAACCAGTTTAGTAAATGGGTCGGGTCCGGTTTTTGTATTTGACCTGTTTAAGACCCGTTTAAAAATCAATGGGTTGGGTTTACCCAGCATCCGATTACAGTCTGCGATGGGTTCAACGGATAGTTATAATCAGGACACCCATGATGTTGAGTTGCAACGAAAAAAAAAAAGAATATATATTTAAACGGGTCTTACCGAGTCTTAGCCATTGTCGGTTCGTCGGGGCGGGCCAGTGTTGCCGCCAAAAGTTTTTTGTTGCCGAAAGTGGTCAGGTGCGTTGTCGCCGAATACGACGTTGTTGGTGGGGGTGGTGATGCCCGGGAGGTGTCCTGTTGTCGAAGGCAGCTCGCTTTTTTGCCGACAGTTGTGTTGCCGCCGAAGGCGGCCCGCTGCAGTGTCGATAGGCATAGGCATGCACTAGTCTATATAACATGGCACGTCGGTTTTGTACTGACTCGACAAAACGGAAGCTGACTAGGACAAGCTGACTTGACAAAAATGAACCGAATAGATCTAACCATTCGTTCAAAAATTAACGCACAATCTCTATTTCCCCATCAATCAACTCCTTCCCCTTGGTTTTAAATCCTGACCCATTTAAACTGCATTAAACCTAACCATTCATCCCATGATCGTTCTTTGCATCAACGGCTATAAATTTGCCTGCTAAAATTTAGACTGCCCCAAACCTTCATGTCGATCTCGAGGAATCCGTTCGAATAGAGACATTTGTGATTGATCGATTATAGGGGGAGGGGGAGGGGGAGTTCGTCACGCCGAAAGCGCCCGCTTTGTGCCAATCGGCACGGGCGAGGAAATTGGTGTCCCTATGAATGTCGGTGTTGTCGTTGAAAGTGTTTTATTGCCGAAGGCGTTCAAGTGTGTTGCCGCTGAAGGAGGCCTGCTGCAGTGCTGACAGGCAAGGGCATGCACTAGTGGCTAAACATCCTACCATAAAAAACCTAGGGTTTAACCAAGCTGACGCAAAGTGGAAGCGACTAGCTAGATCCTGTCAGCTTGAATCTTGGTAGTGAGTGGTCGTAGCAATTGACAGGTTTTATTTTATTTTATTTGTTTGGTAAGAGGAGTGGTATAATTTTGTCCAACACGTCACCGATCCGGTACAGTCCGATTTTTTTTTTTTTTTGTCCAACACGAAGACCTTCGATGTCGACCTCCCCTCCGTCGCCGCCAATGGCGCCTCCGCTAGGTTGGGGCTAACAGTTCTTTCGGCGTCGTTCGATGCCATTTCATTAGGATGAGGGCGAAGCTTCGCCAGCCTTGCTCAGGTTAATTTGGTTTCCGGTAGAGACAATTGTTTTAGTACCCTCAAAATATGTATCTACATCAATATATCATTCATAAAGTTATATAGTAACTAGTGCATGCCCGTGCCTGTCGACACTGCAGTGGGCCGCCTTCGACGGCAATACATCTGTCGGCATTGCAGCAAGTCGTCTTCGGTGGCAACACAGATAAACGCCTTCGGCAGCAAAACATTTTCGATGACAACACTGCCATTTATAGGGACACCCATTTTCTCGCCCATACCGATTGGCACGAAGTGGACGCCTTCGGCTCGACCAACTCCCCCTCCTCCTATAATCGATCAATCACAGCTGTCTCTGTTCGAACAGATTCCTTGAGATCGACTCGATGGTTTGGGGCGGCTGAAATTTCAACATGCTGGTTAATAGTCGTTGATGCGAACAACGATCACGGGATGAACAGTCAAATTTAGTACAATTTCAATGAGCCGGGAATTTAGGGGTTTAGTGTAGTTTAATTGGGTTAGGATTTAAGATCAAGGAGAGATCGTGCGTTGAGTTTTGAACGAATGGTTGATCTATTCGGTTTAATTTTATCCAGTCAGCTTGTCCTAGTCAGCTTTTTTGTTTCGTTTTGTCTAGTCAGCACAAAACCGACGTCCCATGTTATATAGAAGATATTAGTGGATGATGTATTTTGGAGATTGAAGAAGTCAACACTTATTGCCAAATTGTCATCCTGTATTACCATCCAGTGACATTGAATGTCCCGTGAATGTCAGCATTGCCGCCAAGACATGCTTATGTGTGTGTCATGTGTGTGTGTAGGTTGAGGAATGTGATGATATGATGAAAGACACATGCAACGGCTGAAACCCATTCCATGCAACAATATCACTGCTACTCTTCTGGGGGGTTTTTTTTTCGTTATTAGAGAAACCCAAAGGCACCCTCTATTGCACTTTAATTGTTTGATGTAAAGTCTGGGTGGAAGATGTCAGTGTGGTTTGAGCACAAGTCCTTTTGATATGGTCTTTGATCTATTTTGGATTACGTAATTGTATTTCTTGATAGTGACAATTGTTGTGCACATCCGGTTATTATCGATTCCATCGCAATGGTGGAACAACATGACCCTAATATCAAATGAGTATGGTACAATCATTGATTGATTGCCATCGAAGGCGGCCATCCTTTGAAATATTGTTATCACCCTCGAAGTATTGTTATCTCCATCAAAATATTGTTCCCGCCCTCAAAATCTTTTGCGTGCACTTGGGCACGGACATTACTATGTAGAACAAGGGAAGAACTATCGTAATGATGTGTTTTATTAGTCAAGGATTTTTTACATCTATAGTTGATAGTGGTGCTTATCAAAAAAAAAGTTGATCTAGAGCCACATCTATCTCTTTCTCTCTTCCCCTTCCTATCTCCATCTCCTCTCACATCAGCTTTATCATCCCAATAAATTTAAAAAATAAAAAACATTGTCGCGACTGAATGTGGGTGCCCCCAAACGAATTTTGACCCCTCACCGAATATGCGCCTCCGCCGAAACTGTTTGGCCACCGAAGACGGCCGTCTAAGTGCCGACAGGCATGGGCACTACCTCATAATGTCAGCGTCGCTGGCGAATTAGGTTGTTTTAGCTGAGTGTGGGCTCCCCAGCCGAATGTGGGTGACCCCGTCGATTGTGGTTTCCATCAAACAAAATTTTCCACCTGTTCAAGTGCCGATATACACGAGCATTATCACCTCTCACGAAACATTGTTTTCTCCTTCGAAATATTATCGTCACTCTCGAAATATTTTTTTACCACCTTCGAAATAATGTCACCTTCCTCGAAATAATCCCCGCCCTTGAAATATTTTCAATGTCTTTTTAAATTTCAGTCTTTTATGGTTGAGTTTTGCATATATTTACATGAATTATTTTTATAAAACATACAAATTACCAAATAATAGTTATAATAGTAAGCTTACATGTACCATCATAACCAAGATGGAATGCCAATAAATTAGAAATAAAAACTTAATAATCATCATATATTTACATTGTTTTATTTAACATCACCACATTCACCTTGTCCCTATTATTTAATAATTATCTCTATTTTTTTCTTTCCCTCAGTAGTTATTTTCTCTCTATTTTTCTTCATCTTTCCACTTCATATATTGATTATCTCTCAACAACAGACACATATGTCCCTCAACACGCCTCTCATCATGCAACATCTCCATTCATATTCTTCAACGACATTAATCGCCATATAATATTATGCCTCATCTCCTTCCAAAGAATATTATGACTTATCCAATATAAATAAACTCTACTCGGAAAGTCCCACCTACACCACCCAACGGTGTTCTACTCTTCAGTAGGAACGAGGAGTAATACATATCCCATAACTCAGATCTGGCGAGAATATCGGTGGAAAAGATGCCTGTTCAGAAAACTGCGTTGGCGCCGACAGTGGTGATGAAGGCAACTGCGTCGACGATGACAGTGGTGGCGGTGATAACTGCATCAACGTGGGCGGTGACGATGATGACATTGGTCGAAATCCAAGCGAACCCAATGACAAAATCCGGCAAATCTTGTGGACCAATGAAATCTGGTCAAATCCGGCGTAGTCCAATAATTTTAGTACAATCCGACGAGATCCAACGGCAAAATCCAGTGAAATCCAACAATATTTGATGAAATCCGGTGGTGAGATCCGACAACTTTGGCCGAAATTAGTCCGACTTCGACGAAATCTAACGAAGTGTGGGTGGTTTCGGATCACTTTCGATCAAAATCCGATCGAAACCAGATCCCATTTAAATCCCCGATTCATCGAAACCAGCCCACATGTTGCGAAATATGTGGATGGTTTCGATCAAAATGTCCCTAAAATAGTCAACTTCGTCGAAATCAGCACTTGGCTTCGATAGCCCCGTTGTTTTTTATCGAAATCTCGTCAAAAATGGCAAAATGGACCTGGTTTCAGTGTCCCCCCACCGTTTCTTTGGAAATTTGGAAGGGTCCCCACCATTTCAGCCGAAATTTACAAAATTGGCCTAAAATCTTGAAATTTTGCTGTAATCGGAACGGATCAGGGTTTCGGACCCCCCCTTTCATTTCGGCACCGTCCGAAATTGAAATATTTCAGCAAAAGTTTTGAATTTCGACCGAAATTTCAAACAAGGCTTTCACTCTGTAATTTCTTGGATGTGGTAAGTTGTAGGAATTGTTAACAACATGATTCCAAGAATCCTGGGTACAAAACTTAAATGAATCCAATATCTTTAAAAAAATTCTTGTTGCATCTTTGATCAATAAAACATTTTAAAAGCAGAAAATATATATTAGCAATACTAGGAACATAATAATTAGACAGATGGTCTTGATTTGGGATTCATATAGATATATATTCTATGGATTTATAATTGATGGATGAACTTTACCTACATATGCTCCTTTAATCATTGGCATTGTTTTTTTTTCACATTGTCAATTTAAATGTTCTGTATATCTACAGTAATGTCTCTTCATTATTGTTTTATCTCAAGAGGCATATGGATGGTTAATACTTTGGCTAATTTTATATATATATATATATATATATATATATATATATATATATATATATATATATATATATATATATATATATATATATATATATATATATATATATATATATATATATAGAGAGAGAGAGAGAGAGGGCTGTTACAGTGAGCTGTGGGCTGCCCGGGGGGGAAAGTGAGCTGCGGGTATTTTGACCCCCCAAGAAGTTATGGCATTTGATGAAATTTGGTGAGGTTGTTGCCTAAGATAAGATGATCATCCTCACCAATTTTCATCAAAATCCAAAACTCTAGGGGGGTCAAATGGTCGAAGCAATTTTAACAGTGACTGCGGATGACAGAAATTGCTTCAACCATTTGACCCCCCTAGAAGTTTTGGAATTTGATGAAAATTGGTGAGGATGATCATCTTATCCTATGAAAAAACCTCACCAAATTTCATCAAATTCCATAACTTCTTGGGGGGTCAAAATACCCGCAGCTCACTTTCCCCCCTGGCAGCCCACAGCTCACTGTAACAGCCCTATATATATATATATATATATATATATATATATATATATATATATATATATATATATATATATATATATATATATATATATATAGAGAGAGAGAGAGAGAGAGAAAGAGAGAGAGTAGTGATACATTGCGGCGGGTAACATGCGGGCTTAACGTGCGGCACCCCCTTCGGGGGTATTTTTGGAATTTTGGGGATTGATCACCCACCCTTGGATTGGACACACAAAAATTTTAGCCCGATCCAAAACATGTAGGCCGTCCAAATGTGTTGATCAAAATTGCCAAAAAAATGAACGACCGATAAAAGATCAACACATTTGGACGGCCTACAAGTCTTGGATCGGGCTGAATTTTTTGTATGTCCAATCCAAGGGTGGGTGATCAATCCCAAAAAAAAAAATCCGAAAATACCCCGGAAGAGGGTGGCCGCACGTTAAGCCCGCATGTTACCCGCCGCAATATATATATATATATATATATATATATATATATATATATATATATATATATATATATATATATATATATATATATATATATATATATATATATATATATATATATATATATATATATATATATATATATATATATATATATGAGGGGTTCCTATGACATGTCATAGGGAGTACCCTATGACATATGGTGAATTAGTAATGCTAGAATGTTTAGAATGTGCTGAATTTTTTTGAGGGTGATCACCTTACCTAGATAGAATGTCCACAAAAAATCAAAGCATTCTAAAACTTGTTGGGGCATCAAATGTTAGAAGCTTTATCGGCCATCCATTTTAACCGTTAAATTGAAAATCATATTTGATGCCTCTGGAAGTTTTAGAATGAGCCGATTTTTTGCGGGCGTCCTATCTAAGATAGGGTGATCATCCTCATAAAAATTCAGAACATTCTAAATATTCTAGGGTTACTAACTCACCATATGTCATAGGGTACTCCCTATGACATGTCATAGGAACTCATTTCCCTATATATATACTAGTGGAAGCCCGTGCCGATCGGCACGCAGCGGGCGCCTTCGGCGCGGCACGCAACGGGAGCCTTCAGCGTGGCACGCAGTTAGCGCCTTCGGCGCGACACGACTGGCACGCAAAAGATTTCGAGGGAGACGAAAAATATTTCGAAGGCGCCGATAATATTTCTAGGGAGATGACAAAAATTCAAGGGCGGCGAAAATATTTCGACAGAGGTGACAATATTTCGAGGGTGAAAATAATATTTAGAATGTGATAATATTTAAAGGATGGGGGAGGATGCAGTTCGCCGAAGGAGAGAGAGCGCGAGAGACAGGAGAGAGATCATGTGGAAGAGATGAGGAAGAGAAAGAAAGACGGAGAGAGAGAGATTGTAGGAAAAAGAGAGCGCGAGAGACAGGGACGGAACCAGTATTTCATCTTTGGAGGGGCCAAAGCATGAACCAAAATTTTTTGACCAATTTTTTTATTTTTTTTGACAAACGTGCCAATCGGACGATCGGGGTTCGCAACCCTGTTTCTTGCGGGCAGCGCGCACAGCACAGTTTCCACGGGCAGTGGACAAAGATATCTGCAATTATGATGCAATTATGAAAAAATGAGGACCATGTACATGTGGAAGCAATATTTTTATATTAAAACACATCAACTGTTCTTTACTCCTACTACAATAATGTTTAGGAGTTCAAATCTCCTCCAATCAGTAGCCCCGAAGCGCATCATAGCCGCAGTGCGATTCACTTTCCAATTGTCTGCTATCATACGGATGTGATGTGCACCGGGCCCACCAAACAGGACCGACCGAGTGGAGTGTACAGGAGAAGACAACCCACGTCAAAGTATATCTATGCAGGAGTTACATCCAGAAACTTTCTATAAAAAAATGAGTAACAAAAAAAGAAGAAAAAAAAAGAAAGAGATTTTCAGTCAGTCCCTCTATTTGAACACACAGAGAGAGAGATTCCAAAGTATGGCGTCTATGTAAGAAAGTCAGAATCTCATCAGATCAATACTCCTCACCCACTCTTTTACACATGCAGTGATGCAATTTGAATAAATTTGTTTTTACATCCTCATTGACAATCAGGACCCTGGGCCTCACCACCACTCCATGGGTTTGGGTTTGTCGATGATATTGTCAAACCAGTTTGTTCAAATAGCATTACTCTTATTTTTTTTTATCAGAACATAAATGGACACGTAACATTTTGGGATAATGAAGACCACAGAGCTCCGAGAAAAAAAAAAAGATCAAAAGGAGTTGAGATCCTTAGCTTGATATTTCATGGTAACTTTTGAAAGAAAAAAATCCTCATTCTCTCTCTCTCTCTCTCTCGATTCAGATTGAAAAGGTACTGCTGCGCACATGTTTATTTACTCGGATCTAGATTGAAGAAATCATTGTCATCGGATAGTCTTCATCGCGATCCAGATTGAAGAGATCATCGTCAACGAATAGTCTTCATCGCGAGCTTCTATCTCCAGCAAGATCAGCAATTCTGGGGAGATCTTGAGATCTAGATCTTGATCGTTTTCAGAGACTCAGATCTAGATCTCCGGTGAGATTAGCAGCTTCAGGTTGATCCCCATATCTTATCTCGAAATGTCACCGGCGACCGTCCGATTACACCAACCATTGCAGCTTCCCCGTAGGCAGCCACGGTGTACACGTCGTTCCTAGGGCATCCATCTCTGTTCCTCCACCACGTGTCGTGGCGAGATCCGGCCAGATCTGTAAAAAAAACAACCCCGAATGCATGTCATTCAATCACAGTGTCGCTTTACCTGCCGGTCTAGCCGAGTGCGATTCACCGATGGGATAAAGATGGAATATGAAGGGCTGTGATGGAGTTTAGATGTGTACAGAGGGTTGTGATGGGGGTGAGTTGGTGTTGGTGCTGGAGATGATGGGTCTGCCATTCATGGTGGTGCTGAACTTCCCCGGTGACGGAGGGGAGAAGGAGTTGAGGGCGAAGCAGTCGGTTGGGTTCGAGGGGAGGGGGGTGGTGCAGCGAGGGTGGGTGCCGCAGCAGCACATCCTGCGCCACCGGAGCGTGGGGTGCTTCGTCTGCCACGCGGGGCTGAGCTCGGGGTCTGCACTCAAGGTCCGCCTCCCGGCAAGGCGGCGTACATGGTTGAGGGTGCGGGTGGAGACGGGCTCCTCTCTCTCTCTCTCTCTCTCTCTCTCTCTCTAGGTATGGAAGGAAAGAGAGGAGAGGTGCGTGATCTAGCAGGGGGAAAGGGGATCGGCCAAGATCAGCTCTCCTTCTCTTTCTCTCTCTCTCTCTCTCTCTCTCTCTCTCTCTCTCTCTCTCTCTCTCTCTCTCTTTTGGAAAAATGGGGATCGACCGTGATCACCGCTCCCTCTCTCTCATCTGATTTGGAAAACACGTGAACAATTTACTTAATACCAAAATTATCCCTTATTTTTCACAATAACACCCCTATCTTTTGTTATATTTATATATTTTTTCATAAAAAGCATCCCAAACATGCTGGGATATAACTCATACTATTTATGATCGGGTAAGTCGGACTCATCCGAATTAGTGCATCGAACGGTTTGAAAAATCTTTTTTCCCAAGCGAACACTTAGGGGGTGTATCATGGACGACTGGATATATTAGAAGTATAGTGGCACGGTTGTAAATAAATCGAACGCGCTGTGATATGTATTATATATATATATATATATATATATATATATATATATATATATATATATATATATATATATATATATATATATATATATATATATATATATATACAGAGAGAGAGAGAGAGGGAGAAATGCTAAAATGCTGCCTGCGGTGTCGCACTACAGCTGTCTGATGCACCACTGCGTGCATCACGTGCACCGCAGCTGTGCATCAGACGGCTGCGGTGCGACGCCGCACGCACCGCACGCCGCATCCTAGCACGCCTATATATATATATATATATATATATATATATATATATATATATATATATATATATATATATATATATATATATATATATATATATATATATATAGAGAGAGAGAGAGAGAGAGTAGTGATACATTGCGGCGGGTAACATGCGGGCTTAATGTGCGGCCACCCCCTTCGGGGGTATTTTCAGAATTTTTTTTTTTGGGATTGATCACCCACCCTTGGATTGGACACACAAAAAATTTTAGCCCGATCCAAGACTTGTAGGTCGTCCAAATGTGTTGATCTTTTATCGGTCGTTCATTTTTTTTGCCATTTTGATCAACACATTTGGACGGCTTACAGGTCTTGGATCGGGCTGAAATTTTTTGTGTGTCCAATCCAACGATGGGTGATCTATCCCAAAAAACAAAAAATTCCAAAAATACCCCCGAAGGGGGTACCGCACGATAAGCCCGCATGTTACCCGTCGCAATATATCACTACTATATATATATATATATATATATATATATATATATATATATATATATATATATATATATATATATATATATATATATATATATATATATATATATATATATATATATATATATATATATATATATATATATATATATATATATATATATATATATATATATATATATATATATATATATATATATATATATAGAGAGAGAGAGAGAGAGAGAGAGGAATGGGATGCTGCCTATCAAAGCAGCATTTTTTGCTGCTTTGAGACATTGTTTGACCATCCTAGAAGTTTTGGAATTTGATGAAATTTGGTGAGGGTGTTGTCTAGGGTAAGATGATCATCCTCACAAATTTTCATCAAATTCCAAAACTTCTAGGGGGTTCAAATGGTCGAAGCAAAATCAGTCGTCTGCAGTCACCGTTAAAATCTGCAGCATTTTGCTTCAACCATTTGACCCTCTTAGAAGTTTTGGAATTTGATGAAAATTTGTGAGGATGATCATCTTACCCTAGACAACACCCTCACCAAATTTCATCAAATTCCAAAACTTCTAGGATGGTCAAACAATGTCTCAAAGCAGCAAAAATACTGCTTTGATAGACAGCATCCCATTCCTCATATATATATATATATATATATATGGTCAGGTTCAATGGACACTATTTTTGCACTTAATTTTATACACCGATTTTCAAACCATTAGATAGAGGTTTCAGAATTTCTTGATTTTTTGTGGACATAATCATCTTGTCTTAAATAACACATCTACAAAAAATCAGCACATTTTAAAGCCTCTAGACTTATTAAATGTGCTCTTCAAATTAACGATTAAAATGGACGGTTGATAAAGCCTTTTAGTTTTGATGTACTTGGAGACTTTAGAATGTGCTGATTTTTTGTGGACGTGCTATCTAAGTCAAGGTAATTATGCTCACAAAAAATCAAGAAATTCTGAAACCTCTATCTAGTTGATTTGAAAATCGGTGTAAAAATTTAAGTGCAAAAACAGTGTCCATTGAACCTGACCCATATATATATATATATATATATATATAGGACTGGGATCCGTTGACAACCCAAAATGGGAGGTAAATTTACCTCCCATTTTAAACTTGATTCAATCGGTGGATAGAGGTTTCCGAATTTGCTGATTTTTTGTGAGGACGGGGATGCTAGACCTGAGGGGCAACAAGAACGCTGCACCTCAGCCTTGTTTTACCTTCCTTGAAGTTTTGGAATTGGATGAAATTTGGTGAGGGTGTTGTCTAGCGTAAGGTGATCATTCTCACAAATTTTTATCAAATTCCAAAACTTCTAGGGGGGTCAAATGGTCGAAGCAAAATCAGCCATCCGCAGTCACCGTTAAAATCTGCAGATTTTGCTTCGACCATTTGACCCCCCTACAAGTTTTGAAATTTGATAAAAATTTTTGAGAATGATCATCTTACCCTAGACAACACCCTTACCAAATTTCATCCAATTCCAAAATTTCTAGGTAGGTAAAACAAGGCCGAGGTGCAGCGTTGTTGCTCCACCTCAGGTGCATGCTCCCCGCCCACATATATATATATATATATATATATATATATATATATATATATATATATATATATATATATATATATATATATATATATATATATATATATATATATATATATATATATATATATATATATATATATATATATATATATATATATATATATATATATATATATATATATATATATATATATATATATATATATATATATATATATATATATATGGGGACGGGGAGCCTGGACCTCAGGTGCAGCAAGAATGCTGCACCCATGCTTGGATGAACGCCACTTGTCAGGTGATCCGGCGGATTAAATGCAGCGGATTAAATGCAGGAGTGGCGGGATTAACGTGCGACGGGCTGGGGGTCGTGCGGTCCGTCCGATCGGCGGATCCGTTCAGTGGGATTAACGTGCAATGAGCCGGGGGGCGTGCAGTCCGTCGGATCATAAGATCCAATGATCGGGATTCACCCGGACCACCGAAACATGTTGTTACAGTAGCGACTGCAGTAACAGCGATTTGGTGTCCGAATGAATCCCGTCCGTTGGATCGATTGAATCGAACGGCATAAAAACATTTTGCTGTTACTGTAGCTGCTACAGTAACATCGAATTTATTTTGGGCCGTTCGATCCCTAATTTTCCAATGGATGGGATTCCGTTGGTATGGGATGAATCCCATTCGTTGGATCGATGGAATCGAACGACCCAAAACAAATTCGTTGTTACTGTAGTGGCTACAGTAACAATGAAATGTTTTTATGCCGTTCGATTCAATCGATCAAACGGACGGCATTCACCCGGACAACCAAATCGCTGTTACTGTAGCCGCTATAGTAACAGCATGTTTCAATGGTCCGGGTGAATCCCGTTCGTTGGATCCGACGATCGGATAGACCGCACACCCCCCGGCTCACCGCATGTTAATCCTGCCGAATGGATCTGTCGAACGGATCCGCCGATAGGACGGACCGCACGACCCCCAGCCCGCCGCACGTTAATCCCGCTGCTCCCGCATTTAATCCGCTGTATTTAATCCGACGGATCACCTGACAGGTGGCGTTCATCCAGGCACGAGTGCACCATTCTTGCTGCGCCTGAGGTCCAGGCTCCCCGTCCCGTATATATATATATATATATATATATATATATATATATATATATATATATATATATATATATATATATATATATATATATATATATATATATATATATATATATATATATATATATATATATATATATATATATATATATATATATATATATATATATATATATATATATATATATATATATATATATATATATATATATATATATATATATATATATATATATATAGGGGGCGGGGAGCCTGCACCCGAGGTGCAGCAACAATGCTGCACCGCCCGCTTGTTTTACCTACCTAGAAGTTTTGGAATTGGATGAAATTTGGTAAGGATGTTGTCTAGGGTAAGATGATCATCCTCACAAATTTTTATCAAATTCCAAAACTTCTAAAGGGGTCAAATGGTCGAAGCAAAATCTGCAGATTTTAACGATGACTACGAACGGCTGAT